>JALIGW010000002.1:25041219-25341219 GCA_023053685.1 Diadophis punctatus similis
GATGGGAATTCACTACTGGTTTCTGGTTGGAAAATCTAGCCTAGTAGTGGAGCATATCTTCTGACCTTTTGTATCCCCAAGTGTGCCACATTTGACATGGTTTATTTTAATGGGTGGGAAAGGATTATTTCCCCTGACCTAGACTTCTTGAATGGCAGAAAAACAAACATATAAGAATAACACACTGACAGGGAATTATTTATCCTTACTACCCCATCTGTACAGTGTCTCTAAAAAGCACATCAAGTATGACAGGAAAAGAAGAAACAAAACATCTATGGTGTAACTGTGTTCCACAAAAATGGGCAACCAAAACAGCTGCGATGAGGAAGTTACCAGTAACAGTATAACAGAGTTGGAAGGGAGGATCTACTCAACTCTCTACTCAGGGAAGAGATTCCATACCATTCCAGACAAACGGCTGTCCAATCACTCCTTAAAAAATTCCAGCGATGCAGTTTTTTAAATTAGAGGCAGAATTATAATATCATACAGTCTTGTCTCTCATACTATTACAACTCGAATGCAGGCTTAGCAATCAATGAAGCTAAATTGTAAGAGTTTCATGACAGATAAAAGGACAGTACTTCTTCACATTTCATATGGTTGCCCTCTGGAATTTACTATCATAAATGCTGACCAGAAATTACAGTACAACTGTGTAATGAAGCCTTGGAAAAGCAGATCAGGAAATGCAACTGTGCATATGTCAGTCACCTCAAGCATATCATAATCTATAAGGTAGTTAAGGAAAGAGAAATAAAGGGATGAGGTAAAAGTGAGGAAACAAGAACGTTGACAACTTTAGTTATTACAATAAATATTTAATGTAAAGTACTATAGAAAGTATAAGAAATAAGGAATACGGTATATAAATATGTTAAGAACAAGGGAAGTAAAAAGTAAAATGCAATATGTAAATATTTAAAAGGGAAAATTTAAAACGTCGATACACACGATGCAGACTTGTTGTAAAAGGGGAAATTGATCCCCCACTGTTTTGTTTTATATTTGTTTTATATGTGTATTTGTTGGTGTTGGTATGTCTTTTAAAAAATAAAATAAAATTTTAAAAAAGGGAAGAGAAATAAAGTAATTTTATAATTAACAGAAAATCTTTGGAAGTTAGGGGAAAAAGGAGAATGAGATAATTTCTTTTCATGTTGGGGATTAATAGGAACTCTCTGCTAATAAAGTTATCTTCCTACATAATTATCATCTTCCTTTTTTCCAGTATCAAACCTGGAGGTCCAGTGCCTATCAGATTAGTAGTGAAACAGTGCCACCCAATGACAAGCTTATGATCTCAATGCTGAGGGTATGCAAAAATATGTTATCATCTGTACACATATTGGCTAATGTTTCATACGTGTTATTAAATATATTAGCTCCTGCCTAAGGTCTTAGCAGACTAGCAAACAGTGCTTATAGGGTGCCCGAGTGCCACGAAATGTTAAACAGAATAAAAGGAAAATGGATAATAATTGGCTTGAATCCCTTTTCCTGTTCAGGCTCCTTCCAGTTTTATTGGATTACAAATTGTGTCAATTCTCAAAGTATCTGTTTGGAGAAGGTATTTTATTCTAGAGGCAGAGATGAGAACTAAAAGTAGACGGACAGAAACTTTATTGTCCAATAAAAGTACATTCAATAAAATGAATAACACGAAAGTATCCTCTGTCAACAACAATTATTAGCAACCATTTGTGGGTGAAGCTCACACATAATGTAGCAAAATTTTTGCTACTTTTAGAGAAATAAATTGATCTTGATTGTTTAACAGAGTGCAAATGAAAGTTATCAGAGTGCCCTGAAAATTTAAATAAAGGAAGGATAATCAACTAGTGGCGAATGACCCTGTAGAATTGACAAGTACTGAAATGATGTACGCTGTGAATGAAAAATCTTCGCTTCGCACAAAGTAGTTTCTTACCATGTTTCCGAAATATATCTCTTGTTTTTATTTATTTTATTTATTAAATTTATATGCCACCCATCTTGCCAAGAGGCGACTCCAGTTCCTTTCCCTGCCCAATAGAGATAAAATGGAGTCTTTGGAGAAACAGTTAGGTCATAGAGTAGATATTGATTGAAAGCTTTTTTGTACCTTGAACCTGAACTTCATAAATTGTTTATGAGCCACCCACGTACTCTTCGTGGACTTAACCTACCCATTACATAAAATTATTTAAATAGTATAATCCCCGTATCTATTACTACCTGTTCATGCTTCAGTTATAATTCTTTCCCATCAAATATAGTTTATCATGAATTACATCATTTTAAAGTGAATGTTATTATTCATGGGAATTAACAAACCTAACTTACAGTCTGGGGAGACTGTTTTAATTAAAATATTACACTTGAATCAGTGATTAGTTGTATTTCTGCAAGTTACAGTATAGGCTTTTTAAATGAAAAAATTCAGGTTCACATGTCCCTAACCTCTGCCTCAACCCCTGCTTGCACTCATCTGATGATGTGGAGCTCACCAATTCCATAGATAATTGGTTCCATTGTTGACTCACTCAATGAATTCAGTTGGAACTTATCATTGTCTGTTCTATAGTCTGGGATGTTAGTGAACAGATCTTAATTTTTTTCTGTAAAACTACCCTTTTATATCATCCACAGCTGAAGAAGCTTCTTGGATGATAAGAGAAACATCTTCAAAGAAAAACCAGAAAGTCCAGCTGCCTCATGAAAAAACACCTTTGGGACAACCATGACCTGGATGACTGAGAATCTCCATACCCTTCTATATGTAAGCATGGACCATCCAGTACTTAAGAAAATGCAGCATCATAGTCTGGTATTGACTGTGATTTATTCATGTTGGGAAACCTGGTGGCATAAGATCAGAGCATAAAACCTATTATTTCAGTTGTGGTAATTCCAGTGTTTGAGACAATGGGATGGCTCAGCTTGCCTAGTTGATATATTTTAGATGTGTAGAGTAAGCTTCTGGCTTTCCCCCCATCTGTTTGGGTCCAATTCAGCATGAAAGCTGGAGGAATTCTATGAGTTGAAGTCTACAGTTGAAGTTATCAAGGTTGAGAAACATTGCTCTACTTCCTTCCCAAAATACATCAACTAGGTAAGATTAGCCACCCCAATATCTCAAGCATTATAGATCTTTAGATTATTTAATTAGCCCTTTTGGCTGCAATTTTACATTTCATCTTTTATGTAGTGGAGTGTTCTTATTTATTTGTTTGTCAGCATTTACTTTGCTCAGAGTTAAATTTCATGACCTTATAACTGCCTGATTGTTTGCCCAGAACTTACACTACTAACACCACCAGCAACCTAAAAAACACCACAGGCTAAGTTTCTAGAACCAGGAAAAAAAAACCTGGTCTTCAAGCCTATTTGAGTAAACAAGGAGCAAGCAAAATTGTATCAGACAATTGGAACCTTAGTAGAATTCAGCTACATGTATTTCCTATTTGCTGGGATCTAAGCCATAATAAATAAATAAAGAGGACGCGGTGGCTCAGGGGCTAAGACGCTGCTGAGCTTGTAGATCAGAAGGTCGGCAGTTCA
Source organism: Diadophis punctatus similis (assembly GCA_023053685.1). Classification (NCBI taxonomy): domain Eukaryota; kingdom Metazoa; phylum Chordata; class Lepidosauria; order Squamata; family Dipsadidae; genus Diadophis; species Diadophis punctatus. The sequence continues at coordinate 25,044,766 of JALIGW010000002.1, forward strand.
GCGGTTCGAATCCCAAGCGCCACGTAACGGAGTGAGCTCCTGTTACTTGTCCCAGCTTCTGCCAACCTAGCAGTTCGAAAGCACTTAAAAAATGCAAGTAGAAAAATAGGGATCACTTTGGTGGAAAAGTAATAGCATTCCATGCGCTTTTGGCATTTAGTCATGCCGGCCACATGACCACGGAGACGTCTTCGGATAGCGCTGGCTCCTCGGCTTAGAAATGGAGATGAGCACTGCCCCTAGAGCTGGAAACGACTAGCAGGCATGTGGGTATAACCTTTACCTTTAAGCCATAATATAGAGAGCCAGTTTGGTGTAGTGGTTAACATAAAACAAGGAGACTATGACTTCTACTTCTGCCTTAGGCACGAGGTTAGCTGGTCACCATGGGTCAGTTCCTCTCTCTCAGCCCTAGCAAGAAGACAATGGTAAACCACCTCTGAAATCTTGCTAAGAACACAGCAGGGACCTGTCAACACTGACTTGAAGACACACACAGACACACATACAGACAAACACACACACACACCCACACACCAGGGGCAGGGTTGCTTACTTACCGGTGCCGGTGCGCTGCGCACGCATCTCCACCGGCAGAAAGGGCTCCGGAGCAGTTTCGAAATCTGCCACTCCTTACTGGAGCTGCGTACTGGGCAGCTCCGGCAGGAACCCACCTCTGGTGTAAGGTCCATGGTAGACAGTTTAAGGTAAAAGGTATGGGGGTTAGAGAAACTAACAACAGGATCAGGTAAAGTGTTCCAGACATTTACTACTCTATTGCAGAAGTCGTATTTTCTGCAATCAAGATACATTTAGTTTGTATCTATTGATAGCCCTAGTGTTATTGCGGTTGAAAGTGACACAGGTAAGCGTTGTGTTGGTAATCAAATTTTCTCTTTCCTTATTTTACTAAAGAAGTTTCAAAATGACATTGAGTTTAAAAAAACAAACACACTAGAGATGGAGGCTTCTAATTTACATTGAAAATAACAAATCTGATGTTCTTTGACTTTATATTTCCCCCATTCAAACTAGAATATTTTGCTCTGTATGACTCTGAAAAAGAACTCATTTTTCATTTATTACCTAGAAGCTCTTTAGGTCGTGACACGGTTGGATTGTCTTGGTAAGGAGATTGTTAAGGATAAGCTGTAAGAAGTAGCCATGACTGTGTAGGGTGCATGTCTGGATTTTCAAAAAGAAGGATTAGCATGTCTAATTAAGAAACATTACCTGTTATTTAAGCTTTATCTGCATCTGTGCTTTGATTTCCAATATGAAGCCTTTTCCAATATTTTTCATCTAGTCTGTGGATTCAAAAACACTCATAAGTAATTGCTATTGATCCTCTGGGATTCCAGGAACAGATGGATTTCAGGACTAAAATGAAGTGATTTGGGATTCTTTTTTAGTACCAACTTAGAGTCACAAGCTTCTCTGCAGAAGGATGTAGACAGTTTTGTTTAAGGTCAAGGTGGTTTTATTTTACTTTTGTTTTTAAAGGCCATCCTACTGCGAAGGATTTATTTATTTTGAGTTTTGCTAATGCACGTCTTAACTGGCATGAGATGGTTGGGAGCATTCATCTGTGTTTCTTCTGTTTATTACATTTGACATATAATTTTGAACATCACCATTTCTATTAAGTTTGTGTCTTACTCATTTGCTGCTACAAAGACACAACATTTAAAGAGTTGGATCATTGCTGCCTTTTTCCACAGAGCTGAATTTCAGTCAACATGAAATAACGGGCAAACCAGCTTGCTTTAAACAAAATCAATAATAGTGCACATCAGCCAGTTAAATTGTTGTTTATATCTGGATATAATTAAAGTATGTAGCTCAGTGTGTAATTTTGACTGGGTTATGCCCTTTGTTTTCAGATACATTTAGGGCTAAATGAAAATTATTGTGGTTCATTTTGTTGCCCTTATCCACAAGACCCCTAGCTTGCAATTTTAAGCATGCACAATTTTTAATCTGGTCTTATTTAGAATACTATATATATCCACATTATTTTATTTAACCAAGTTCCATTTTTTAAAAAAAATTCACTCATAGACTATAATAAGATAAGAAAAGCAGTCAGGATTATAGTCATTCCAACAATAACAACCAGATATATGAGATGTAAAATAAGAAAAATAGCTAAAAACTAACATTTCTACTGCAATGGTATAACATTACAGCCCTAAGGAAATTTGATTTATATTAATACTAAAACTGTAAAAAATTATTACGCATACCACTTAGTATATAAAATAACAAAAACAATATAAACAATAATATGAATATAAATAAGAATATGGGAATGGTCCTTATATGATTTTCTGATTGTCGGTAGAATCAAATCCTGACAAATTCTATCTGCTATTTTCATAAAACAGCAATTTATTCAGAGAGTAATGAATGGTCATAGAGTTGACCTTTCTGAATTGGTAACCTTTAGAATACTGGAGAAATAAGAATATTTAAAATGCCTTTATAAAATACTAAAGTAGAGCATGATTGGCATTTTCAACATGCCCAGATTCACAAGACCATTAATGTTCCAAAAAGATGCAGGAACTGCCCTTTGAATCAGCCAACTGAAAAATACAACAAAAAAATACAACATTAAGTCTGTGTTTTAAACTTTCAGTTGTGTAAGATTTGCATCAGGTGACATTATATGTCTACCACTGACAACAAAAGAAAGATTTGGCACAAGTTAAATTAGCCACTTTATGGCCAACATTTGCTGCTCATAAATTTTATTTATTTATTTATTTATTTATTTTATTTATTTATTTTTGTCAAGTACGTGTTGGTAATATACATAGATATAACATTGTTTATATACATAAGATGGGTACTGATAAGAGGAAACATTAGGACAGGGACGGTAGGCACGCTGGTGCACTTATGCACACCCCTTACTGACCTCTTAGGAATTGGGTGAGGTCAACAGTGGACAGTCTAAGGGTAAAGTTTTGGGGGTTAGAAGTAGCCTAACACTATCCTAAGTCTATGAGTAGGAGAGAGAGAAAGATGTATAGATATTAAACCCACCATCAGTGATGGCTTCCATACACACTGGAATCCATCCTCTCAAGTTAAAAAAAAACTAGACTTGAAAGAAAAAGCTCAACCATTGACTGAACATACAGTACATACTGATAACCGAACTGCAGTTTTATTACATCCACCTGAAAATGCAAGCAAGCAATTATGACATACTTAGACTGGATACAATGCAAAGCGACAGAGTCAAGAAAAAAGCTAAGCTGGATTTTCTGCCTTTTCAGGTTATCTGAAATCAACTTGGCATTGTCTCATTCTAGCCAACCGTTGGGTTTGATTGCAGACTATGTTAAGTAGTGATAGACGCATATATGTGTAAACTTGGGAAGTGCAAGAATTTTTTTATTTGTTACCACAGGGTACCTGATTGCACATTATGTTGTTATTATGGTTGCAATTGCGTTAATTGGGGGAAAAGAGAGAGAATTTCTCTGTTCTTTTGAAATGGCAAGGATCTACTGTATATGGTTCTAACTGATGTTGCCCATGTGCACTTTAGTTATATGCACCATACTTACGTAGGGGGTTTCCTTTTAATAATTTGGCTATTCTGATTGATCCATGAATTTCACTTTTCCTGCCTTTTGTGTTTCTTAGTTTTAACCTGATTTTTAATTGGGTTTTAAAGAGTTAATTATTAGGTGTATATTTATTATTGTATTTTGTTTACCGGCTGTATTGTTTGCAGTGGTGGGTTGCTACCAGTTCACCCCGGTCCGGGCGAACTGGTAGTGGGAGGGGGCTCCGCCCACCCGCCCGGACATAATCATGGTCAATCTGCGTATGCGCAGAAGCACCGCGCACGAGTGCGCACATTCACAGTTCCAAATCGGTAGTGAAGGTAAGTGAAACCCACTACTGATTGTTTGGTTCTTTAATTATGTGAATGCTATTGAATAAATAAATAGATAAATAAACTCATATGTTGCCTGACTCTCAATGGCTTTGGGTAGCATCCAAGAATCAAAGAAACTGAAGTTGAAGGTCATACTATGCTTAAATACTGCTATCTACCTAAGATAAGATGCAGGGTCATGTCAGATTGATTGATAAAGAGAGTTACAGAGTTTTCCTTAAGTCAATTTGATCCTTTGTGCTCTTGTAGTCAGGTTCCACTATCCTCAATAAGGCTGAAGTTAGTGCAACAGCTAAGACTGGGCATGGGTTTAAGCAGGAACCAGGAATCCAGAAGGCTACCCAGATTGCAGACTTGCTTCTTCATGAGTAGTGCCTGCCAATTATGAAACAATGTTGGTGGCAATAGAGAATGCCAATGTACGAACAGCAACTCTGCCTCAGGTTCAGATTCATCCTAGTCTGGGAGGTAGGCTATTCCACAGGCCAAGTTACCCCTGGACCAAGTGTAGCTTTTGAGTGATCCTCAAGGCTAATGCCATGTGGAATACATTGCAATAGTCCAAATGGGAGATGACCAAAACTTGGGAGACAGTGAATAAAGTCTCCTGATCTAGGAATGGGAACAATTCAGTAGTGGGCTCTAAAACCCTTTACTACCAGTTCTAATGCATGCACAGAAGCATCCCGGGCAGGTGGGCGGAGCCTCCCACCACCAGCACTAGTGGTTCTTAGAACCGGGCTGAACCGGGAGCAACCCACCACTGGAACAATTGATACATAAATGGATTTGTGCAAGTACCTTTAGGGCATAAATGGCATTATTCCTTGACCAGGAGCTGAGAATCCAGGAAGACTCCCACATTGCACACCAGTTCTGTTGGGATGAGTGCATTAATAACTAATGATGGAAATTCTCTGGATGCCCTGAATAGCCCCCAAATCCATAGCCGCTGTGGTTGAATCTAAGCCTTTGTCATCCATCCACAAGGAGATTGATAAGCTTATTGATGGAAAAAGATGAGGAAAACAGAGGAGGCATTGACATCTGTCATGAGTGAAAGAGCAGGACTACACATGAAGTTCCAATTGAACTGATTTATTACTAATCACAGGAATCTACTCAATTAATAGTTAGCACTATCTTGGCACTAGTTACAGTCAATGGAGTTCAAGAGGGATTGGACTTAATTCATTTGTGGCTAGGTAGAGACTCTTTTGACTCCACCCTCAATTTCTGCCTTCCCTTCTCGTACAACTTCTGACAATTCAGGACATAATATCAACATGCTGACAATACCCAATTGTACCTTACTACCTCAGACTAGGATGGATGTAGTTAACATTATTTCCTGTGCCTGGAAGCTGTAGAGGTTTGAATCCAAAGATCAGGCTGAATCTGAATGTGAGACTGAGTTACTGTTTGTACATTGGAGTTCTCCATTACCACCAATGTTGTTTCTTAACCCATGAAGGAGTAGATCAGTAATTTGGGTGTCCTTTTGGATTCATGGTTCCTGCTTAAGTCCATGCCCAGACTTAGCTGGTGCATTAATTGCAGCCTTATTGAGAGTAGTGCAACCTGACCACACACAAAAAAAGAACAACAACAGAGGATCATTTTGACCTCTCATTGCTGTAAGTGTTTTCAAGCAACACAGAAAACAGAGACAGTTACTGAGATCAGCCTAATCAGGACAAAGTGGCTTGCTTGAAGTCCACTGTAAACTAAAGTTGGAAAAATGCCTAAGATAAAAACCACCACCATGTGAACATTCAACAGACTTTCCCAAATACCATTCCACAATTTACAGGTCTCAAAGCCCTTCTTAATTTCTTTATTATCAGTATATAAATATTCTACAGTACTTAATTTATCATCAAAATTCATGAATGTTAAGGTTATAAACCAGAGGATACAGTTGGAAAAATAAATATTATACTGTTTGGATTAGAGCAGCGGTTCTCAACCTGGGGGGTCGCGACCCCTTTGGGGGTCGAATGACTGTTTCACAGGGGTCGCCTAAGTCAGGCAAACACAAGCAAAAGAAGAAGGAATTTATAGAGCTGCTCTGTAACGCATACTATAGATTAGGTAACAAATGGGGAGAAGAAGAGGTCGCGCATGCGCCCTGTTGGTCCAGTTTCACCGCAACAGCCAATCAGCGGAGACTTTCGAGCAAGCGGGAAGCGAAGCTTTGGAGGGGAGAAGTTGAAAATGGTAGGAAAGAGTTAATTGCCATAGAGTCCCCGAGAGTTGTAAGCCTGCAGTGAAACAAAAGGCTGTTGGGGGAAAGAACACGAGCGGGTCCCACCAGGTAGCAGCAGAAGCAGCCGGTCCTGGGCTCAAGTTGGTGCAGACCGCAGCGGGGCAGCGCCCGGAGCGCCCCTTGCCTTAACCTGGCTCCTCTGATGTGACCATGGTGATGCCGGCGCCCCTCATCCCCGCCGCCCCCTGCGCCCCCGGCAGCCGCCCCCTCACCGCTGCTCGCTCTGGCCGCCCCCGCCACCACCCCCACTACCATTCCCAGCTTCTTCCGCCTGGAGCCTGGTGTGGCTGCTGGTGCTGCGGTGGCGGCGGCATCGGCTTCAGGAGGTGAGGAAAGCCCTTCAGGTCCGTGTCCTGCTCCCGTTCCATGTCCCTCCGCCTCCTTTTCAATTCTGATCTCCTCCTCTTTCTCTTTTCCACTCTTGAAAGGGCCCTAAAGGGGGGCATGGGGGGCGTGTGTGTGTGTGTGGTGGAGGCGAGGCAAGGCGCGGCAAGGCGAGATTTGCCGGGCAAGTAGCCACTGAGTGAGAGCAAGAGCCAGCCCGAGCTCCCTCCGCGTCCCTCGCGCGATCCCAGGTTTGATCGTGGAGTGGGGAAAGTTGAAGGGCTGGGGGGGTGGAGGGCTTGGAAATGTGTGTTGTATGAATGGAGGGAGGAGATGGGGGAGAAGCCGTGGCAGAAGGAAGGAAGGAAGGAAGGAAGGAAGGAAGGAAGGAAGGAAGGAAGGAAGGAAGGAAGGAAGGAAGGAAGGAAGGAAGGAAGGAGAAGGATGGAAAGAGAAGGAAGGAAGATGGGAAGGGAAGGGAAGGAAGGATGGGTGGGTTGGTGGAAAGGGATGGATGGATGGATGGATGGATAGAAAGGAAAGATGGAAGGAAGGAAAGAGAAGGATGGAAAGAGAAGGAAGGGTAGGAAGGGAAGGAAGGATGGGTGGGTGGGTGGAAAGGGAAGGATGGATGGAAAGGAAGGAAGGAAGGAAATTTTATTTATGTAATTAGAAATAAATATTTTACAATATATAATTACATATTGTTTTTGTGATTAATCACTATGCTTTAATTATGTTCAATTTGTAACAATGAAAATACATCTTGCATATTAGATATTTACATTACGATTCATAACAGTAGCAAAATTAGAGTTATGAAGTAGCAACGAAAATAATTTTATGGTTTGGGGGTCACCACAACATTAGGAACTGTATTAAGGGGCCGCGGCATTAGAAATGTTGAGAACCTCTGGATTAGAGGGTATTATAGAGGATAAATATTGTTACAAATAAAAGCAAATATATGTGACCCAGGATCATGTTGCAGAATCCAGTGTGCTTTGGGCTATTCTCTGTGTAGTATTTATGTGGTGCCTGGTTGTATGCGGCTTTTTAGTTATTGATTGGGGTGTTGATGGCTGGCTATTAAGTAATTGGTTGTTATTTCCTTGTCCTGCCAAGCCCTGGGCTCCTAAGTACTTGCTAAGCTGGTGGTAAATCAGCACTCTTCTAGACTGACAAGGAGTCTGTTTTCGCAGGCTTCAATCATAACGGGCCCCTTGAATAGCCCAAAGCACACATTCTGCTAGAGAGAAGTTCCCTGAGGATGGGTTCCAGCAAGAGTCCAAAAACTTGGAAGACCAAACCTCTGGTCCCAGTGACCAACCCAGATTGGATTCTGCATAAAAATTGTTTATTGCTAAAAGGAATAGGATGTATGATTCTTCTGATAGACTGTGAAACTTATTATTACTGTACTACAGAATAATTTGATAAAATATAAATTGGTGCATTTTTATTAAGGATGCCCCATCCCCTGCCCCACCTGCCACTCCCAAATTGTGCCTGAACATCTTACTCAAGTCTGGCAGCTCCACCGCTTCTCTCTCTCGGCCGGTCTGTGCAGGGAAACATCCTGCAATGAAAAGAAAAACTTCTCGTGAGTGCAAGCAATTAACAACTTCTCACACTTGCGAGAAGTTTTTCTTCGCACCTCTGCCATTAAGCAACGGTGACTCCCCTGCTTTCCTGCCACCAATCTCCCCATGCCATCAGTGACTAAAGGGGTGTTTCTCTTCCCACCTTTCTTTAGCCGAAAGGAGGGTGGAATGAGGAAGAGATGACCCCCCCGGTTGCGCTTGCTCACACGGAGCTTCTTTCCATCGTTCTTGTGATTTTTCCAGCACAGACCAGCCAGGAGAGAGATGCGGCAAAGCTGCCAGAGTCGAATAAGATGCGTGTCTCGCAGCCTGCCCTGCCTCATTCCCACCTGCCACCCCCAAATTGTGCCCAAACTCGAGTTGCTGCTGCCCACGCTGCTGATGCCTACGAAGGCCCCGGCCAGCCCCCTGCTGACAAAGCTCAGCTGTGGGCAGGGAGCACTGGCCCTGGCCGGCCCGGCCTAGCTGCGTCTGTCGGGGCTGCCCTGTGTCTCACCGAAGAACAAGGAATGCGATGGAGCTACAAGTCCCAGGTAGAACACGTGTCTTGTGGCCCACCCCACTCCACCTGCCAACCCCAAATTGCATCCCACCGCGAGACGTGCATCCTGCCTGACACTTATAGCTCCATTGCATTCCTTGGCGTTGTGCCCATGGAAGCCCATTGTAAAAGAAAACTTCTTGCGAGTTCACTCAAACTTCTCGAACTCGCGAGGAGTTTTCTTTTACAATGGGCTTCCATGGGTACAACGCCGAGGAATGCGACGGAGCTACAAGTGTCAGGTAGGACGCGCGTCTCATGGCCCAACATGTCCCACCTGCCAGAAATGAGTCTCTGTGAGACTCATCACGCCACCACCGCTGCCTTGTGGAGCAGGACTTTGCAAGGCTTGTGCCGTTGCATGCATGAATGGCAGCACTATTGCGAGGTTCAACATACCGGCACAGCCGTGAGCGGCAGGATGCCAGCTGTGCCAGTATGATGAAGCTTGTGGCAGTCCTGCAGTTTGTGCATGCAACGGCACAACAAGCCTTGCAGAGTCCTGCTCTATGAGGAGGTGGTGGCGGGCCAGCCGCTCAGCCGGCGCCAAGAACAGGGAGGGGAGGTGGCAGCGATGGGACATACAGTCCCACGCTTGCCACCTACTGCACCCCCAAAATACTCAACCCCTCTGATAATAAGGCCAATGCCATATTTCGGGGGTCAAAAGAAAATAAGACCCTGTCTTATTTTGGGGGGAACATGGTATATATCTGAAAGTAGTAACTGGATCCCTTTGCAGACAAAGTATGAGATGTGTCACAGAATTGTCTCTCTTCCTTTAAATGCAGGAAATTATCAACTGAGCCCCAAAATGGGGTCGCCAATATATTTGATGGTGAAGGCAGCCACATTTCTGAATCTTTCTACTCACTCTATGTAGTTAGAACATATGGATCCTACTCTTAGGTCAAGGTTACCCCTGCAATTTCTGTTACTTATCCAAGATGAAAGTAACTTGTTTATTAATCAAAGGTATATAGCCACCCATCTCATGAGAAGTGACTCTGGGCGGCTAGAGATTTTTGTTCTGTGTTGGTTGTGATACAATGCAGTTGCTCCTGCTAAATCTCCTGCTATACCCATCTGTGCTGTCACTACTTAATATGCCAATAAGGGTAGAAGAAATATATTTATGGGACATCTGTCATATGGCATGCATATGGGCTGCAGCGTTTACTTTTTATTTACTGGCTTACAGCTTTGCCAAACAATAACTCTAAAACCTTGTTCCCACATTACCTCCTCCCTGAATAGAAATTCATTTTCCATCATTTTTAAAATCACGTACTATTTTACTGGAAGAAAACTGAAATCTAAACAATGCAAGAATATTTATAAAACAAACAAAAACATCTAGTTTGTAGAAGTTCAATCTAAGATGTATTTTCAGCTTTTGTTTACTATGTGCCAAAAATAATACTGTTGCTCTTATATTTTATTAATCAATTCTACTATATGTTTTTAATTATGGAGCATATGTTTCTCTGTTTATCCTTTAGCTATTTTAAAATATACGGTTGATACTGATGTTCCAACCTTCATTTTTGGAAAGAGAAATTTCCAATATCGTTAGGGCCCTTTATATACAATGAAAACCACAGACCCCAAAGAGAAAGGTTGTGTGTTAAAATCTTAACTTTAGCACCACCACTGAGAACAGAAGGAGGAGGAGGAAAAAAACTAGAAAAATATGTGAAAAATATTATTTCAACAGCTCAATAAATAAATGCTACATTATTACTTTTAACACATTCCCAACTTTGCATCTTGCTCTACCAGTCAGATCTAGAAAGAGTAGTGGTGGCGCAGTGGTTAGAATGCAGTATTGCAGGCTAACTCTGCCGACTGCCAGCAGTTTGATTCTCGCTCAAGGTTGACTTCTATCCTTCCAAGGTCGATAAAATGAGGACCCAAATTGTTGGAGGCAATATACCGACTCTATAAACCACTTAGAGAATGCTGTAAAACACTATATACAGTAAGTCTAAGTGCTATTGCTATGAAAGTCAAGACCAACCTCTTTTACACTCATACACTTCTGGGCTACCATCTAGCCAAAGTAAGTCCAGGTCCTGTATATGAGAATATTTCTTCATATTATATGTAGTCCACATTAAGCTTTAAAAGAATGCTTTAGTTTGAAGAAGACTTGATCAAATCAGATCTTCAAATGGAAACTTTGAATGAAATCACTGAATTGATATGACGCAACAAATCAAACAAGCCCCTTAAAGATGGCTTAAAATTGATGTGCAGATCCTCTGGATTTTCTAGTACGTTTGGCTTTGTGTCATCCCAAATATTGTAACATTGCTAAACCCCTTTAGGAATGTTACACTATTTGAGACAACTCAAAGCCATAACGTGGATAGGTTGCCTGGTATTGTTATATGTAAACAACCAATGAGTTTTATCAACCTTGCAAACCCTGCTTATCAGACTGTTTGTGCAAGTGCTTCACTGCCCTTTGTGTCTCAATCTTCTGTTAAAACCTTTAAAGGAAGTTTCATTTAGTAGCAGTGAGGGAGAGCTTTTATTTATTCTGCTGCTCTTTTTAAATCTGGTTTATGCTATGATCCTCTCAAAATCTATATCATTTTATCTTTATCCTTTTCCTTCTCTAGCTCTCAATCTATCTTTCTGACCTGTAGCATGATCTTGGTCAGTCTCCATGTCCAATCTATTAATAGTTCTTCAGCTCTTTTACTGCCCCTTTCAATTCCCATACATGCTTGCTACATTTTCCTTTAAATAACCAGTATTAGTTTTTATTGTCTGTCACAGCCTGTTCTTTGTGCAACCCCTTCCACCAGTGAATAAGATTATGCCCTACTATGCTTGCTGATAAACACTTCCAATATGATTTAATGCAGTGGTGGGGTTCAATTTTTTTTACTACCGGTTCTGTGGGTGTGGCTTGGTGGGCATGGTGTGGCTTGGTGGGCGTGGCGTGGCTTGGTGGGCATGGCGTGGCTTGGTGGGCATGGCAGTGGAAGGATACTGTAAAATCTCCATTCCTACCCAACTCCAGTGGAAGGATACTGTAAAATCTCAATTCCCTCCCCATTGCAGGGGAAGGTTACTGCAAAATCCTCATTTCCTCCCGATCAGCTGGGACTCGGGAGGCAGAGAATAGACGGGGGCAGGGCCAGTCAGAGGTGGTATTTACTGGTTCCCCAAAGTACTCAAAATTTCCACTACCGGTTCTCCAGAACTGGTCAGAACCTGCTGAATACTACCTCTGATTTAATGTCCTTATATCATACTATATACATAACAGTGATGATATACATGCCTCTCAGATCTTTTAAGAAATGTTGCATAAGCATAATTTTTAAACAGGCTACCAGTAATATTATATGGTCCAATTTAGTGTGTTAGGGTCTTCAAAAATTAAAGGCAGTTTAATCTTAAAATAAATTTTGAAGGTTGTTTTTAAATTAGAGTGTTTCGGTTTCTGTGCAACTGTATTAGATAATTTGGAATCCTCCTTTTTGCTATTGCAGCTTTAAAAGAGGATCAGGAGGTCATTTAAATTTAAATTTAAAGTGGATCTTGGTTTGCTTACACTCATCTGTATTCTGGATTGAAAATGCTCAGTTAGGATAAATGAATTCATATTGAAGCTTAATTTAAAAGAGTTTCTCTTCTAACTATAATGTGCAGTTGTTATGAAGAATGTAATGCGATTAATTAATTGTTATGAAGTCAGGAATGTAATTAATGTGATGCCTTTCCTTCCAATGGCACTCACAGATTCACTCTACTACTAATCCACTGACTTTTTATAAAATAAAACAAGCTGGCGTGCTACAGATGTCTTTGTGGCAATGATTTCTAATTCTACTCTGGGCTTACTGGGATAGCAAACATTATTCCAAAGTGCAAATGTACCTTCTATAAAATTGGTATTTTAAAAAGAGGCAGATGCTCTGACTGGTGATAAAACTGTTTTAATCACATCTTCCCCAACCCACAATGTTTGCCTAGCCCTCCTGATTTCATTTATTCTGTTAAATGATCTTTCTGGGCATTTGCCACAGAGTCTCTCTCTAATGATGCCATAGACCTAGTGTTAAACTGGTCCCCAAATAAAGCAAATTGACTCTGACTCGACTGTTATAGCCACAAAATTCATAAACAGAAATTTAGATAGAGATGTGTCACTACCAGGTCCTTTTGTGGCATGTTAAATTCAGGCAAATATTGCAGAAAGCATATTCATAAACTATTCACTATAGTTCCATTAGCAAATTTATGACAACTGCCCAACAACATGGGCAATTTGGGTTCTTTAAAAATATTCAAGTGTAATTTAAACTTCCATACAATTTATATAGGTCAAAGGAAGAAAGGTAATTTTTCATGCTTTTGCTTGGATAAAATTGCCTCTTCTAACTCTTAATTAACAGCCCGTTTGACATGGTTGTAAAGTATGCTCATTCTAGGCCATAACAGGCTGCCAAACTTCATATTTCAATCTTATCTACCTTGCGATTTTAGACAAGTTAAAATATGTTTTACTAATAAAACATGAACATATTTTACTGACAAAACAAGCATTTATAGTTCAGACAGCAATAAGGCTGACAATACTTAATCGTCTTTCGAGACAAGGGAAATGCTTATATTAATTTTTTAAAAATATAAGGTTGGAGGTTTGCCACTTTGTAAGATCAGATTGAGCAAATTCATTTGGATTTAAGTAGATAAACATTTCTGGGTGCATTTGCTTGTTTTGGGTAAGCAAATTGTATTATTGTTTGTATTTTAGACAGTTAGATGATGTCAGTAAACCACCCACAAATCTTTCAGGATGTTTACAAGGATATCAGAAAATCTGATCAAAATCACTGTTTGGTTTCAAGACACCCAGCATACATGTACACAAACAGACACGTACACACTACTTTATCAAAATCAAGATGTTGAATAGCACTTAGCACTTAGCAATAGCACTTAGACTTATATACTGCTTCATAGTGCTTTACAGCCCTCTCTAAGCGGTTTACAGAGTTTAGCATATTGCCCCCAACAATCTGGGTCCTCATTTTACCCACCTCGGAAGGATGGAAGGCTGAGTCAACCTTGAGCCGGTGAGATTTGAACAGCTGAACTGCTGAACTGCAGTGGGCATGGGCATGGCTTGGTGGGCATGGCAGGGGAAGGATACTACAAAATCTCCATTCCCACCCACTCCAGGGGAAGGATACTGCAAAATCTTCATTCCCACCCCACTCCAGGGGAAGGATACTGCCAAATCCCCATTGCCTCCCCACTCCTGGGGGAAGGATATTGCAAAATCTCCATTCCCACCCCACTCTGGGGCCAGCCATCACATGCTCGCTAGCTGATTTTTGGCCTTCTTTTTGGCCGTTTTCGCTCTCCCCAGGCTTCAGGAAAGCCTCCTAAAGCCTGGGGATGGCAAAAACGGCCCAACGGGCCAACCAGAAGTTCACTTGTGTGCTCATCCCCAGCCTCCTTTTCACTGTCAGAGGTTTTCAGGAACTTCTTTGGCTTTGGACAGTTCAGCCAAGCCTTGCACACCTTGGCCCATTTCTTCTGCAGCAAGGCTTTTCTGAAGGCCTCTGCAGCCAATAACAGAGCTCCAGATTGATCTGGAACTCTGTTATTGGCTACAGAGGCCTTCAGGAAAACCTTGCCGGCTGCAGAAGAAATGGGCAGAGATGTGCGAGACCTGGTTGCAACTATCTGAAGGTAAGTAGTAGGGTAGCTCCACTTCCGTTTCATTTCCGAACTTCCGATTGGCCCGTTGGGCCATTTTTCGCCATCCCCAGGCTTCAGGAGTCTTTCCTGAACCCTGGGGAGAGTGAAAAACAGCCCAAGGGGCCTACAGGAAGTCCGGAGGCTTCAGTGAGACCTGTGCACATGCGCGGGTGCAGCGGGGGTTGTGCGCATGCATGGGGAAAGGGCATTGCATTATGGCTGTGGGCACACACGCACAAGCATGAGCACGCCGCACCCTTTTGACATCCGAGCCAAAAAATGTTCGCTATCACTGCTGTATAACACAGGTGTCAAACTCGATCACGTCATGTGACGTATCGTGACATATTGCAATGTTTTTTGCCTGTGCGGAGCCGGGGTGGGTGTGGCCTGCACATGATGCATCCGGCCCACAGGCCGCCAGTTTGACACCCCTGCTCTATAACAAAGAGTTATTGGAAATCTGTGCTTGACAATGGTCTCATAAATATAGAGATGAGAATGGAAGTCCTCCGGATTCAAAAAAATTAGCTCCATCATTTAAAGCACAGGAAGTTCCAATTAAATATAGCAGATAGTCACAGCATATATTAGTTTCCCAACATTTACTTGGTTATTAGGCAAATCTTGAACGTAATGTCTAGTTTTACTTTGAAAAAGTGTACCTTCAATATTTTACAAAGTACCACTTACTTGGTACCAGAAAAAAAATTATAAGCAGAACTGAAAAATTTTGACCCAAGTGTTAAGCTATCTGGAAATAAGTATCTAATCAAAACCATTTTCATGCAAAGTAGCTCATTTCTAAACTGACACTGAAAGTGAAAATAAACAGGATGTTGTTTTAGTCCTATCTGGATGCCATATGGACCAAATGGAATCATGAGCTTATTAGTTACATTTCAGGCAAAGTTAATTTTCCAGAGAAATGTGTATTTTTTTCGTTTCTGAAATTTTATGTAGGGGTAATCCTCAACCCATGACTACACTTGACTGCAAAATATCTGTTACTAAGTGAGACAGTTGTTAAGTGAGTTTTGTCCCATTTTATGATCTTTCTTGCCATAGTCATTAAGTGAATCACTGCAGTTGTTAAGTTGGTTGTTAAGTGAATCTAGCATCCCCATTGACTTTGCTTGTCAGACAATCACAAAAGGTGATCACATGACCCCAGAGACAGCAAATGTCGTAAATATGAGTCAGTTGCCAAGCATCTGAATTTTTTATCACATGACTGTGGGGATGCTGCAATGGTTGTAAGTGTGGAAAATGGTCATAAGTCACTTTTTTCAATACCATTGTAACTTAGAACGGTCACTAAATGAACTGTGCTAGTCGAGGACTATCTGTAATTAAAAGCAAGCATCTGTATTGTAAATTAAATTTTGGACAATGGTTTCAATATCATGTATTAGTGAGATGGGCAGCATAGAAATTAAATAATTTTTGAATGACCCTATACCACGGGTGTCAAACTCACGGTGTCACGTTTCCATCATATGGTATTGCGACGTTTTTCCCTTCAAGGAGCTGGGGTGGGCGTGGCCTGCGCATGACGCATCCGGCCTGCAGGCCACCAGTTTGAAACCACTGCCCTATACTGAAAACTCAGCCCATGTCAAACCAAAAAGTGACTTTTATGTTTATTGTCTTTCTTGTGTGAAATGGCAAAATAGAATGACACACACACAAAAACCCCAAACAAATACCAAAGCTACAACCAAAGAGAAACAAATAAAACAGTATCCAATTGAAATAATTAGGAAATACACCATACCACAGATATCAAGAAAAGACATATTAGATGTAGATTTTCTCTGACTTACCAACATCAGTGCAACTAGATCAGTGGTGGCCAACCTTAAGCATACCATGCGCCAATTTTTTCACTTTGGGGGTTTGGGGCGGGGGATGGGGTGGGGCGTCCCTGTCGCCGCTGCCTTCCTCACTCGCGCCGCGCCACGCCCCATCCCCCGCCCCAAACCCCCAAAGTCCTTCAAAGCGTTTTGAAGGGATGCGTTTTACCTGCGATGAAGGGAACCGATGCTTGCCTCCTGTTCTTTGCAGGCAGAAGCATGTTTTAAAACGCTACCGAAGCCTAAAGGGAGGGCTAAAAGGAAGTTTGCTTCTCAAGCCCTGCGCTCATCTGGCCTCTGTCTACGTCAGTTTGAAATGCCCAGATGAGCGCAGGGCTTGAGAAGCAAACTTCCTTTTAGCCCTCCCTTTCGTCTCCTCCTCTTGCGGACGCCTCCCTCACTTGCTGGCTGGCTCGGCTGCTCTGGGCTGCCTTCGGCAGCGTTTTGAAATGCGCTCCTGCCTGCGCGGAGGCAGGGATCGATGCTCGCCCCCTCTTCCTCGCGGGCAGAAGCGCGTTTTAAATTGCCTTAGGCAGAGCCCAGAGGAGCCGAGCTAAGTAGGCGCAAGGATGCAATGCGCCACTTGTAAGCATCTAATGCGCCACGTTTGGCGCAGTCACCATGGTTTGGCCACCCCTGAACTAGATCAACACTCTTGGAGAAACGTGTCTTTCTTTGTTTTTCCAAATTATTTTCTCTCTTTCCCTGTATTTAATAAACCACAAATTAAAAATTCTCTTTCCTTTCCCCAAAATTGCAAAGTACAAAACTCAACAAATAATTCAGTCCCTATAAACCTCCATCCTTGTGAAAGGGAACGGTTGGGGGAGTGAAATCAAGAATTGATTTTGACACATTGTGCAAGACATTAAAAAACTGGCAATTAACACGTACCACTGATATTGACAAATTGAAAAACTAGTTTTCTGCTTCCAGCATCAACTGGAGTCATTATGTTTAAAAATCCTTCACATTCTTTGCCTCAATTTGCGATTAGAATAATTTAAAGTAATTGCAGTACAGAAACATTGTAGCTAGTCTTTAAAAAAAGATTTATGCAGTCAAATCTGGTCAATTTCAATCCGATTTCAGTTAGGAAGGAACAGCTTTTCTGCCTTTCATTCAGTGCTCTATTTTATCCTGATAATTGTTGCATGGGACAAAGGTTATTTAATATGAAGTAGGTAATAAGACTACATCTTGCAATCAGTGGTGGGTTCCTACCAGTGTGTTCCAGTGCGCCGTTCCGGTAGGGACCCGTCGATTGTGCAATTTGCGTGCGACGGCTCCGGTGCCGTCTTCGCCGGTCCGTCGCGTGGCACCATCTTTTTTTCTGAATTTTTGGACTTTTTTTGCTTCCTGCGCATGCGGGGAAGCAAAATCTCATGAGGGGACACTCGCGTGCGTGAGATTTCAGTGATTTTTTGCTTCTGTGCATGCGCGGAAGCAAAAAAATCATCAAAATCTCATGCGCACATCCCCTCACGAGATTTCAGCGATCTTTTTGCTTCCTGCGCATGCGCAGAAGCAAAATTGCACGAGGGAACGTGTGCGTGTAGCGAGCGTGCACGCGCACAAAACATGATGATGCGTGCGCAATGCACCGGTAGCCAGGTAAGAGGAACCCGCCCCTGCCTGCAATGTTCCATAAAACTATGAGGGGAGGCTTAACTCATTTGAATTTCATTTTTACAAGGGACATATTTCTGGTTCCTTCTATTCTTACCAGTAATGGATGACAAACCCCAGCCCATGCACCCACACAACTCATTGTTTGGTGGAAGGAGTGGAGACTTTGTCTTCCTGATAGAGAAATATAATGTTGAATAAAGAAGCTTTACTACTATGAGATAGCTATATTAATGTTTTATCATTTTCTTTATCTTTTCTCCATTTGCTTTCTTCTTGAATGTGATGATGATTTATATTCTGATTTTAATATATGGTTAACTACTTCTTGGTAGGATAGAAATCTACTTTAAAAGTAAAATAAATGTATATTATTTACTTCCACTGATCACAATTCTTAAACTAAACAATTAAAGAGTTTTATTTCAGATGCGACAACATAAAACTATACCTAGATCACTCAAGCAATCAGAGCACATTTTTTGTTTACAGAAAATACAACCAATTTTAGCTCCTTTCAAAGAATTTAGATTATGCTGGCCTGATAAAACTGTACCTAAAATAAATAAGAATTTATGTATTTACCCTGCCAGATAAGGAGTAACAAAGGAGCTTGTATAACCTTATGAAATATGTGGTTTAACAGGACATTATCTAGAGATTTACTTGGTCCTTCTCCACAAGGACACAATCGTAGCTTCTAGGGTTTTTTAAATTATTTGTCCTCAAGAACAGCTGAGGGGAACAACATTGAGACATGCTAAGGTTAGTTCTTTGTGGAGTTTAGGGACAATTACCTTGCTTAAAAATAGATAACTACTCAAACACTTTTTTTGGATAAGTCAGATTGATTCCATCTCTCTAGCAATAAATATACAAATCCATGCTGCTATCCATAATAAATTAGAAACATGTTTAAAAATAAAAACTGTAGGACGGGCCACTCAACCAACAAATGGAAATGTGAAAGCAGGGAACAATCTTTGGCCAAACATTATTTTAAATATGTATTACAGAACACAAAAATACAATTAACAAAAGTTTAATGGTTAAGGACCTAGGCTAGAAATCAGGAGACCAAGTTCTAGAGACTCACTTTAGGATTGAAAGTTGGCTGGGTGACTTTGGGCCATTAACTGTCTCTCAGCTCACATTAGGCTCAGACAACAAGCTAGTCAGTCAGTTCCTGTCCTAAGCAACGTTGACACCTAGTTGATCTGGGGGAAAAAAAGCAGACCATACACTTTTATGGTAAGACACTAGAAAGAAAAAGTGTGTGAAAGTATTATACTTACAGTGTGGATTTGAATTAAGCTGCTTTCACACAAATCACCATCATTAATTGAATCATGTTTTACTCAACTGGCCTATAACCTAGTGAGCACAGACTGAGCCTGCACAATATATTAATAAATGATTGGCTAATTTGTAGCCTAGGTAAAATATGAAGCAAAATGCAGGATAAGGAAATCTTTGGTCCTCAAGCTTATCTTACTACCAATTGATTCCACTGCTGGAGATCCAGCCATTGCTCATGTTGACCAAACATTCTAAAAGCTATAGACTAGCCATCTGGGAGGCCATCATAAGTGGAAGGCAAGCCTTGAGTCTGCTTGGTCACTACAACTAATCAGGCATCCACGTATTTGTCTTCTAATAGAAATCTATTCACTTCAGAATATTATAAAATTTGGGATAATTGGTATAAATGGATGGAAAATAAACAAACAAAATAAACATATCGAATACTTTAAGGGTGATGATAATCAAATTAAGAAAGGCTGATGATAAGCTAGGAATATAACAAACTAGATACGCAAAAGCTGTAATAAATATACATAACATTTTTTTTTCTTTTTTCTTTTGTATGTTGATGTATGTATTTTTCCCCTTTTTAATGTATATATATATATATTTAGACCACATTAATTATGAAAATATATAGTGACATATAAGTTTGATAGATAGATAGATAGATAGATAGATAGATAGATAGATAGATAGATAGATAGATAGATACATACATACATACATACATACATACATACATACATACATACATACATATATATATATATATATATATATATATATATACATTTTTCTTTTCTGTATGTTGTTTTTTGTATGTTTTTTTCTGTATTATGTCTTTTTGTATATTTTAAAATAACTTAATAAAAACTATTTAAAAAAAAAGAAAAAGAAATCTATTCACTTTCAGGTACCCATAGATTCATCTATTCATCTGCTCTATATCTCCTCCAAAGATCTCTTTGGAGCCTTCCATTATTTGATGCAGAGGAACAAGATAGGACTCTTCAATTAAAGCATCAGAAACATCATTAAAGTGCTTTCTTATCAAAGAGACAGAGGAGAGATAGAGAATGGTTCAAGGGGTTTCCTTGACCTGCCAAGCTCTGATCACTACAATAAAAACATTAAGAGCTTCTGCCATTATAATTATTCTTTTAACAGATTAAATTGCTTTACTGCTGTAGCCAGCTTCAGCTGCTAGCAGTGACTAATTCCAAGCATTTCATCTAAGTGGACCATAAGGATGTTGCGCCCTATTTCATTTATTATCATGATAAAAGAGAAAGGTGAACTTTTGTCTCAGAAGACACATCAGGCACTATTAATGGCAGGAATGCTTGTCCAGAAAACAGAAACATTCTTTAATTTTTGCTGCATCTTTAAAATGAGTTGAAGTTTTTGCTTTCTTTATTATGGGAATTACCCTAAAGAAGGTTGTGAGTAACATTGACTCATGTAACATTTGAAGGCAATTCAGTATGACATAGGACCTATGTTAGTTTTCTGGTTGTAAAAAATACATTAAAAAACCCACTATAGTACTATTTAGTAAATCAGAAAGGAAGCAATGGAATGAGTAAGAACAGTTTTCCATGACTAATTCAGGGAAACAAAAATAAAAGTATTGCCTCTTTATTGCTTTTCCAACAATAAATTTGCTCCAAAAATAGCTGACTAATAACATGGTAGGTAAATTGACTTAATGGCAATTCAGGAAACTGGCTACATGTTGACTTTATTTCATTTAATGGAACTGTGTAATGACCCCAACATATTCTCTTTTTAACTGCCCTAATACAGTGATCCCTCGTTTTTCGCGGGGGTTACGTTCCAAAAAGAACCCGTGATAGGCGAAATCCGTGAAGTAGTAACTTCAGCTTTGCGCATGCACAGAGGGCAAAAGAACGCAGATGCCGACATCCAGGTGGGCGGGGGAAGCGGGTGGGGGAAGCCCCGCGCTGCGAACGCCACCAGGTTGTTGAGCTGTGTGAACCGGGAGGATTTCACCCCTGGCCTCACGTGTATTTCACTGCTCTTGGCAAGCTGTTTTACCAATCAGCCAATCAGAATGCAGAACACAATGCACGATGCAAATCCGTGAAGCAGCGAGACCGTGAAAGGTGAACCGCGATATAGCGAGGGATTACTGTATACAGTACATGTGGTTTTAGATACCTGGATAACTGTCCAAAGCATATGCTAGCCTTTATTTTATTTATTTATTTATTATTTATTTTATTTGGTTTAGTTTATATGCTGCCCAACTCCGCATGGACTCTGGGCGGCTCACAGCCAGAAACCAACAAAAATCAAAATAAAAACATCTAAAACATCTAAAAGCATGTTAAAATATATCATACTTATAAAATCCATACAATTTCCCCACTATAGCACTGTCTCTGTAAATTGGACTACAACATCCATCATGCTCAGCAAGTCATTAGTAATAGAGACTGGGGATGTACAGCAATGTAGTATAACCTGTTCAGTCTGACCTGTTCTTTCAGGGTTGTCTACAGTGTATAGTTAAAAAAAAAAGTCAAGATGCAGTTGTGATGGTGCAATCCACCTACTTTTTAATACACATTGTGTGTGTGAAAAACAAGCAGCCCTGTGGACATCCATGTATTTTGTCATAATTTACAGGATTGTTGTGAAGATAAAATGATGAGGGAAGAACCATGGATACAGTCTTGGCTTCCTGGAAGAAAAAAATAATGATTTTAAATGAAATACTTTATTATTGATGGGATTCAATAATAGAAGTTACATTAAGCAAATACAAGCAAAGCAGATAACCAAACAATATCAGAAATGGAGTGGCATATGAACAGAAGTAAGTAACTTTATATAGGTATGTATAGGGAGCAGGGGTGGGTTCCACTTACCTTCGCCACTGGTTCGCATTGTGACGTTTCGCGCGCGCGTCCCCTCGTGCAAATTGGCTTTCGCGCATGCTCAGAAGCAGGAATCAGCCCAAAACACAGCTGAAGAGCTGATCAGTTGTGCTTCGGGCGAAGAAATAAAGGTCAGTATTAACCCACGGCGGGCGAGCGGGCGGGCCCTTTTTCAAGCAGCGGAAGGGGAAAATTTGTAAAAAAGCCTGAAAAAAAGATAGCAGCGCGCACGGACTGGCACCATCAGTGACATCACCGATGGGTCACTACCGGTTCGGACGATCCGGTCTGAACCGGGAGGAACCCACCCCTGATAGGGAGGTCAATATAGGTAAGTAAATATTTCTAACCTTGAACACAATCCTACAAAACAGGCCAGTGTTGTTGTTTTTTTACCATGAAAACTGGAAGTGATAGTGCTACAATGGCATCAGTACTCTTAGTGCCAGATTGGAACTGAACTAAAAATCTTCCAATTAATGCTTTGAGCTCCTTCAACTGTTTCATTATCCTACAGTGCTGAAGAGGTAAAACTCCCAAGCAAAAATCATTTCAAACCTAAGCATTTCAATTAAAAATGTAAAGGCTTCCTTTTCAGTTTTCCAGACATGCACAAATCAGAATATATCATCTCTAGTATCTTTAGCCAAAATTTGATTCGCTCCCATTTCTTTATTAATCTGAATAAAAGTGCATGAAAGTATATGTTTCTTTCTGCACATTTTTCAAAGATCCCTGTCCTAATGTTCCCTCTTATCAGTACTCATCTTATGTATATAAACAATGTTATATCTATGTATATTACCAACACGTACTTGACAAAAATAAATAAATAAATAAATAAATAAAAATAAAAATGTTATGGCCTTTTTGCTGTTCATTGCATCAGAAATGTGAGAATTAATTATCATTACTAGATAGTTAATTCCCAAGCACCTTGCAATTGGAAAGAATAAATTCCTCTAGCTTCCCTAAAGACAATCTCCTCAGTCTTTAGCCATTTTGTTTGAATTATTGAAAATAAATTTAAATTACAGTACAGTATGTCACACTTCAGGATGCCCAAAAGATCCCAAAAGTTGGCCTGCTGGTGGTTCTGTCAGCCAAACAATGTCGGCTGGCGGGCCCACGAACGAGGGCCTTCTCTGTGGCAGCACCGGCTCTCTGGAATACACTACCCCCCGAGATCCGCATTATTCCCACCCTGCCAGCCTTCAGAAAATCAGTTAAAACATGGCTTTGTCGACAGGCCTGGGGCCAATGATTTTAATACAACACCGATCATTCTTGGCCCCATGAATGATTTATTGTATGGGTTTTTAAATTGTGGTTTTTAATGTTTTTAATGTTTTTTTTAATGTTTTAATATCTATTGTTTTTAATGCTTTTATATTTGTTGTTGCATGTAAATTTTTACTGTTGTGAGCCGCCCAGAGTCTCTGTGGAGTGGGCGGCATACAAATGCAACTAATAAATATATAAATAAATAATAAAATATACTTGAAAAAGAAATGTGAAACTGAAGTGGGTAGACTTTATTAAAATACATCTCTACCTACAGACAACATTATTTGCCAGTTATTGGACTACAATTCCCATTGCCATTGGTCATAATGGCAAATGATGATGGGATTGGTCACGCCTGACATGGAGTTTACTTCTGTCCTTTTTCCACAGTAGAATATGGTGACAGCTGCATCACAAAGCACATTTTTCCAACCCTAAAAAAATGTTTAGCTTTGACGTTTATCAAAAGATCTACATTTATAACATTGAATGGGCATTTATTGTCTGTAGTTTTATTTCTCTCCTCACTGATAGCCTAGGAAGAGAATCATGTCACACACCCCTGGTAAAAAGTAAGATCTTTTGGGGTATGAGTTCCTTCCCATATGTGCAAATTATGTGTTCCATTCAGGTTATAATTGGGGCTTTGGCTTCATTTTTGGAACACTCTGTGCTCAGCAAATTTGTTTTCAAGTTTCATTTTTTCCATTTAATAACGATCATAGCTTTGTTTTAGGCTTTGTTCATATCCCAAGGAAAATAAGTTTTGTATGAAAAATTTCAGGTTTTGATGGCTTAATTATTTAACCAAAACATTGCTACCTTTAGGGCGAAACAAAGAGAAATAAATCTTGGAGAGGGGCAAAGGTGTGGGGTCTGAAAAATGGTTGGCCAAGGAGAGCATGAAATAAAAGGAGTAGAAGCTCAAGTCACAGATTGGTATGGTAAATTATTCAAAGAATTTTACTTGACCTGATTTGCTGCAGAGCAAGGCGTAAAATGCAAAGTACAGTTCTAATCTGGAAAGATTTACTTACAAATTATACCCAGACAATTTTCTAAAATTAGATTTTCTTCACATTCAGATGTCTCATCAGAGCTATTCCTACTTTGTTCTTGCTGTCCAAAATGCTTGTGATGCCCATTGCTCATTTCTTTACTTATATGTCTTTTTAAAAAGCCAGAAGTCCAGCCATAAAATACAGTGAAAGCAAACAACTGAGGCAATAGAAAACTAAATCATATACAGCAAACAGTAAATTCAATATCTCTAGAGCTCCAGTTGTGAGGTGGATAATTTGTGATCCATGAGCTATATTCATCTGCCAGCACCTCTGTTGCATACTCAAAGAGTGGACAGAGTCAATATTATCAATCAATGGTCTGAGGATGGGTGAGGGGATTTAAGGGGTGAAAAGGGTGGCTGAGGCTCTATTTCAAACATTGCAAAGCTTAAGACCTTCTATCTTACCACCTGTCCCTATCCAATGCAATTCAATTATGAGAAAAGTAAGGATTTACATTTAGGCAAGAAAAAACAAATGCACAGATATAGAATAGGTTGCACCTGGCTCAATAGCTGTTACTGAGAGAAGGATCTAGTAGTCCTAGTGGACAACCATTTAAATATGAGCCAGAAGTGTGCTGCAGCTGTCAGAAAAGCTGACACAGTCCTAGGTTGCATTGACAGAGAGATAGTATCAAGATCACGTGACGTGTTAGTACTGCTTTGTACTTCCTTGGTAAGACCACACTTGGAATACTGCATCCAGTTTTGGTCATCACGATTCAAAAAAGATGCTGATACTCTGAAAAGAGGGCAGAGAAGAGCAACAAAGACAATTAGGGGGCTAATTGTGATGAAATTGGGTATGTCTAGTCTAACAAAGAGAAGAATTAGGGGTGACATGTTAGCTGTCTTCCAGTACTTGAGGGGCTGACACAGAGAAGAGGGGGGTTCAACTTATTTTCCAAAGCACAGGAGGGTAGGACAAGAAGTAACAGTGGAAGATCATCAAAGAGAAATTCAACATAGAACTAAGGATAAATTTCCGGACACAACAATCCATTAGTGGAACGGTTTACTTCCAGAAGTTGTGGGTGCTCCATCACTGGAGGTTTTTAAGAAGAAATTGGTCAGTCATTTATCTAGGATAGTATAGGGCTGTGATGACGAACCTATGGCACGTGTGCCCAAAGTGGCACGTGGAGCCATGTCACCTGGCACGTGTGGCGTCAGGCGTTCCTCTTCCGGGTTTCTGGGCACATACGCATGCAATGATCAGCTGCCCTTTGTGTTTGCGGCAGTGCTGGAAACCAGAAGAGTTGGTCTTCCATTTTCCGGCATGAGTATGTGCACCGGCCATCTGATCAGCGCATGTGCATGCGCAGCAGTAACCGGAAAACTTGCTGGCATGTGCAACCAGAAGTACATTTTTTGGCGCGTGCATGCCCCCTGGGCAACTCCTCTTCCTGGATGCAGCCTAGACGAGCATGCACATGCGAGTGAAGTGCTCCCTTTTTGGCACTCGGTGCCAAAAAAGTTCGCCATCACTGGTATAGGGTCTTCCGACTGAGCAGGGGTTTGAACTAGAAGACCACCAAGGTCCCTTCCAACTCTATTATTCTGTTATCTTTTGACATAGTGGTATAATGGTGAAGGTGCTAGAGCAGGACTGGGAAGGCATAGATTCATGTACTCCCCCCCCGTAAAGTTATTGGGTAACTTTGTCCAACTTTCTCAGTCCAGTCTAACTCATAAGATGTTTACTGAAGGAAAAAATATAAGAAAGGAGTACTACGGATTTTGGGTTTTGGGCCTGGACAAAATCTGGATTATAAAATTAATAAAATCCAACCAACCAACCAACCAACCAACCAACCAACCTGAGGGAGTGTTCAGTGAATCTGCTTCCTTTATGATCTTGTAAAAGAAGATTAGAGAGAACTGTAAGATTTTTTATAAAATACCATGAGAGGTAGATCTACATTTTAAGGAGAACAGTAATCTTTTTGGCTTAACAGCACAGCTGAAAGAAACATTCCCTGTACATAGACAGAAGGGAACAAAATAATCTGCATGTGTAATGAATGCTTGGAAAACAATCATGTTTTAATACTCTTAAGTAATTCCCAGAGTTACGAAATGCTTCCCAACCTTTAGATGTTACTTCATGAAGATGAGCTCCAATAAGAGGACATTTATTGGGGTTGTTTCTGTCCATCATTTGAGTGGAGGAGCTGTGTCTTTATGTGCTCTCTTGCTTGCATGTTTACAGAATGTTGTCATAAGGAAATTAGTAATCTGAATAATTGTCCTGCGATTCCTATCCCAGCATAAACCCTATAAGTTTTATTACAGTTGGAGGCTGAGAACCATAAAAACCTTATCACACAGATTATCTTCTGTGACTAATATTCAGCTCTCTATTTAGTTCACTCTGAAGCTCTGTGGAATGTTATGAGCATCATTTCTACAAAGGCCTAGAACTTCTCTTTCATGAAGTTCTGGCTGCTGGTTAGCTGGTCATCCAGGGTAATCTTTAAAAGAACAGTTGCATTATGACTAATCATCATAGATATGAACTTGAAATTGTAATTTAGAATTCCCTGAATAACTTTCTGAAAATTCATGGTGTAATGGCACTGAGAAAAATGAACCACCTATGTATTTTTCACTTTCCCTTTTCATTAAGCTTGGAGTAAGGAAAAAAGAAGAAGAAGAGAAATAGTTTCATAGAAGTTGAATTTTCTTCCTCAACATACAAACTCATTTCAGGCAGAAATGGATCAGACTTATGCCCATCTGAAATGTAATTGCAAGAATCTTGATATATTTCTTGCAAATTAACAGTTGAAAAGCAATACTATATTAAGGGTTTAATACCCCCATTTCCATTAAATATTTTATCCGCTCAATATAAACACGTATTTTAAACCTTCATAGGATGAATACACAGATTCCAATTTAATAGAAGTGCCTTGAGTTGAAACCTGAGAAATCTCCTGGAGTGATTGAAGAACGAAGAATGAAGCATATTAAAGCATTTTAAATCCAGGAAGTGTTCTAAATACCAATGGTATAAAGAGCTCACTATTCCTAGAGGTAAGTAAAATTTTCATTTAGTTTGTTTTTTGATAAGAACTTTCCCAAATTTGCCAAGTTTTTCATAAATTATTGGAGGAATACTTTAAGAAACCCGAGAGAATATAAAAGAGAGATTCCTCTATTCAAGGAATTGCTTTACAAGCCTGGTTTTTTAAAGCTGGATTTAGAACTCTCTACTTTTAGAAATTACATCCTGTTTTTCCATTACAAGTACATCATCTTTATCAGCTTTGTGGCAAGAACATCTATTGAATTTGGGAAGTACAGATTGGTAGTAATGTCCTTCCTTCCTTCCTTCCTTCCTTCCTTCCTTCCTTCCTTCCTTCCTTCCTTCCTTCCTTCCTTCCTTCCTTCCTTCCTTCCTTCCTTCCTTCTTCCCTTCCCTTCCCTCCTCTTCCCTTCCCCCTTAAAATTTAATTATATCAGACAAGAACTTGGAATTACTATTTCTAACTGAATATAGAACAACATTGACAAAATAATTCATAAGTTCTAAATTCACCTAGTGAATTTGCTAAGCACCCATTTACAATAATAAGTATTGTAATAATAAGTTACTTATGCAAAGGTAACACCTTGTTCCATCTTCATTGAAGAACTGAAAGACACTGTAGAACCTGTGATTAGTTTCTGCAAGTTTACATAGAAGTAATGAGAAGCGAAAAGCCATTCAATTGCTCACAAATATGGTTTTACATAGATGAAGGATGATTTATGAACCACAAATGGGAGGTGCCTCAGAACCACAAACTGTTCCTACTAACTTAATGGGAATTGGTTGAGATGGCTTTGAAATTTAAACAGAAATGTGGTTTGCAAGTCATGATGTGGTCCTTCAAAAGTCAAGTTAAAAACAAAACATGTATTTTTCTGATTAGGATAGTGAAGAGAAGAGAAGAGGGGTTATCAGAAGTTTCACACTTTTCCTTGCTTATATAGCATTGATAGCACTTGCATAATTTAGCGTTTGAAGCAATGTAAGGGAGATTGGCTCAGAGTGGAATCAATGATTAATATCTTAACTTGAAAAGGGCTCAGGTGGAAGAGCTGGGAAAATTAATGACCAATATACTGTAAATAAAATTGG
Organism: Diadophis punctatus similis; assembly: GCA_023053685.1. Classification (NCBI taxonomy): domain Eukaryota; kingdom Metazoa; phylum Chordata; class Lepidosauria; order Squamata; family Dipsadidae; genus Diadophis; species Diadophis punctatus. Next base: position 25,073,331 of record JALIGW010000002.1, read on the forward strand.
ACAAGATGAGCCTATGGCTTGTTTAATGTAAAGTTACACAAGTCTCTGCTCGTGTGTCTTGTCATTTTTGTTGTCATCCCCTTGTTAACCTTGTATATAAAAAAGCAATGTTCTTTTGGAAAAAGCAACTAAACCGAAAGCATTGGGAACAAGAACATTGCAGGAGTATATAGAGGTCAGAGCCTTTACTGAGTATTAATGTCCTCTGTGGATTAAATATTTTAAAAGGTTTTTTTTAGTGAGTAAATTGAGTCAACTCCCCTAAATCTCCCAAAATTCTTTCCTGATTGCCCAATGATATAAATATTTATGTTTTAATGCAGAATAACAACAGAGTTGGAAGGGACCTTGGAGGTCTTCTATTTCAACCCCATGCTTAGGCAGGAAATTGTATACCATTTCAGACAAATGGTTGCCCAATCTCTTCTTTAAAAAATCCAGTGTTGGAGCATTTACAACTTCTGGAGGCAAGTTGTTGCACTGATTGATTGTTCTACTTGTCAGGGAATGTCTCTTTAGTTCTAGGTTGCTTCTCTCTTTGATTAGTTTTCATCCATTACTTCTTGTCTTGCCTTCAGGTGCTTTAGAGAATAGGTTGATTCCCTCTTCTTTATGGCAACCCCTTAAATATTGGAACACTGCTCTTATGTACGCCAATTCGACACATTGGTAGGAAAATCATCAACAGGATGGATCAGCTGGTGAGAATCAAGTTGCACCCTTTCCATTATCTTTCATTTTCCTATCATCATTGACCCAGAGCATGGTGGTTGGATTATCTATCAGTCTAATGAGTCAAACAGCCAGCAGTAGCCCTGATGTTTCTTTTTATGAAGAAAGTTCAAAATTTGGATTCTTTCAAGCCGCCTATATTCTGAGTAAAGCCTTAATTCCCTCCCCCCCTCACCAGTGGTGGGTTCCTACCGGTGTTGTACGGGACACCGCACCGGTAGGAGCCCGGCAATGATGTCATTTTTAGGTGCTTTTTTCCGGCTTCTCCGTGTCCTGAGTTGTCGGAAAAAAGCCCTCCCACCCGCCCTTGTTTCAATACCGACCTTTATTCTTCCTCCAAAGCACAGCTGAGAAGCTCCTCAGCTGTGTTTCGGCTTGTAATGTCGTCCTAAGCATGCGCGGAAGTGAAATCGCCCGATGGAACGTGAGTTCACTTCTGCGCATGCTCGCGATGTGCACCGGTAGTGAAAATAACCGGAACCCTCTGCTGCCTCTCACCCACTTTGTTTCACTGAAGAAGAGATCAGAGTAATAAGAATTAGGGATAACAGATGTGAAAGGCAAATATTCAAGTGGCCATTACATGATAGGAAAGAGATATAGAAAATTATCTGTTGCCATCCAGGGGTTGTCTGGATATTTGCAACCCATTCCTAGTAACCCCAATATAAATACCATAATACAGACAGCTAATCCAGAAAACTAACTCCTACATGAAATTAAGCCCTCAACAGCCAACTGTTCATGTCAATGGGTTTGTGAAGATTAACTCAATATTAATCTTTTCCCTTTGCTCCTGAAACAAAGATGAACTCCCAGATATTTCATTTCAGCTTCCTTTTCACTTTCTATTCTATCCCCATGGTACTCCTAGGGCAGTGATGGCGAACCTATGGCACGGGTGCCACAGGTGGCACGCGAAGCCATATCTGCCGGCACATGAGCCGTTGCCCTAGCTCAGCTCCTGCGCGTATGTGCGTGCCCGCCAGCTGATTTTTGGCTCACGCAGAGGCTCTGGGAGGGCGATTTCGGCCACCGGAGGGCTCCGGGGTGCTGGGGGGGGGAAGTGTTTTCGCCCTCCCCAAGCTCCAAGAAAGCCTCTGGAGCCTGGGGAGGGCAAAAAAACGGGCCTACTGGGCCCACTGGAAGTCGGGAAACAGGGGAGTGGGGGGGTCGCGCAAGTATGCACAGGGGGGTGGGGCAAGTGGGGGGCTTTGAATTATGGGTGTGGGCACGCACACGCATGCGATAGCACTTGCGCGCACTATTTCGGCACCCGAGGGAAAAAAGGTTCGCCATCACTGTCCTAGGGGTTGAAAAGGGGCTAAAAGGGATAGGGATGGGAATGGGTGAGCTTCCAAAAAGCCAACACGGGGAAGGGGATCATTTCTGCTTGAAGGTAGGGAGGCAGGCAAAGTCAGCTTCATACCCTTTGTTGAAACCCAGAGGACTTAAAACCATCTGCCGTGTTCTTTGTGACTTTACTTAAAGATCACCGTGCTGGAGTACAGATGGAAATTATCTGCTGCAGAGAATGGCTAATTTAACAATTATGTAATCTGGACTGTTTGCTTTAAACCTTTTATTTTACTCCTACTAGGTTTATTTCTGTTTCAGTACTTGATATAGTTTGGGACTGTAGTTTAGCTCTAAGACTGACATTGGAACTGCTTTGTGTCCAAATGATTCATTTCTAGCATTCTTTCTGCCCTCCAATGGTGCCTAAACCATAATTTTTTTTAAGGTTCAGAGTCTTGATTTTGAAATTTTGTTAATAGGACCTATAAAATTTATAGCATACCAATGGAGACATTAAATCTCACAATCTTTTTGTTTTTGCAAACTGTGGCCTATAACATTTCCTTTTGGGAGGGTGTTGTCTTTACAATTGTCCCTGCTCCAGTTTCTGTATGCATTGTAACAGACAACACTTGAACAGGATAATATTCCTACGCTCTCTGGATTGCTTAACATTTGTAGCCCAATAACAATTATTAAGTACATCACTATGGATTTATAAAAACTTGAAACAGTTGAAAATGACTTGATCAATGACTTGGACGAGGGGATAGACGGGGAACTCATCAAATTTGCAGATGACACCAAACTGGCAGGAATAGCCAACTCTCCAGAAGATAGGCTCAAGATACAGAAGGATCTTGACAGACTTGAACATTGGGCGCTATCAAACAAAATGAAATTCAATGGTGATAAAAGTAAGGTTCTACATTTAGGCAAGAAAAACAAAATGCACAGGTACAGTATATGTGGTACCTTGCTCAACAGTAGTAACTGTGAGAGGGATCTTGGAGTGCTAGTGGACAACCATTTAAATATGAGCCAGCAGTGTGCAGCAGCTGCCAAAAAAGCCAACACAGTTCTAGGCTGCATTAACAGACGGATAGAATCAAGATCACGCGAAGTGTTAATACCACTTTATAATGCCTTGGTAAGGCCACACTTGGAATACTGCATACAGTTTTGGTCGCCACGATGTAAAAAGGATGTTGAGACTCTAGAAAGAGTGCAGAGAAGAGCAACAAAAATGATTAGGGGACTGGAGGCTAAAACATATGAAGAACGGTTGCAGGAACTGGGTATGTCTAGTTTAATGAAAAGAAGGACCAGGGGTGACATGATAGCAGTGTTCCAATATCTCAGGGGTCGCCACAAAGAAGAGGGAGTCAAACTTTTCTCCAAGGCACCTGGGGGTAGAACAAGAAGCAATGGGTGGAAACTAATCAAGGAGAGAAGCAACTTAGAACTAAGGAGAAATTTCCTGACAGTTAGAACAATTAATCAGTGGAACAGCTTACCCCCAGAAGTTGTGAATGCTCCAACACTAGACATTTTTAAGAAGATGTTGGATAACCATCTGTCTGAAGTAGTGTAGGGTTTCCTGCGTAAGCAGGGGGTTGGACTAGAAGATCTCCAAGGTCCCTTCCAACTCTGTTATTATTATTATTATAAAATGATAGTAAAAATTGTTAAAAAATGAAAATCCAGTAGTTTTTAGTTACAATAGTCCAATTTTCTCCTCTGTTCTTTCTCTCTTGCACTTAATTGATTATGATTATGTGCCCTCGAGTTGCTGTTGACTCCTTTATGATGATCTGGCCCTAACCAGGTCTTTCATCTCTTGCAATGGTATATTCATTGCCACTGTATACGTTGTTGCTGAATATTCTCTTTCCTTCCCTCTTTCTCAAAATTAAAACTCTTTCCAGACAGCTAGACCTTTGCATAATGTAAAGTAGGATAACTTGAGCCTGATCATTTGTATCTTGAGTAAGAACTCTGGATTGATTGGATGATCCGTTTGTTTTATTGTATTTTCAGGAGTCTTCTCCAACACTTCAAATGCATCAATTCTCCTCCTCTCTTGCTTCTTCAAAGTCCAGCTTTTGTGAGGCAAGAGGTAGAGCTCTTGCCTCACAATCAGGAGGTTGTGAGTTCGATCCTAGGTAGAGGCAGATATAGGGTCTCCTGCTTGGGCAGGAGGTTGGACTAGATGACCTGCAAGGTCCCTTCCAACTCTGTTAATCTGTTAAAATTAGCACAGGGAAAACAATTGCCTGCATAATTTCGATTTTTATAGAGACACATTCCAACATCTGAATATCTTTTCCAAGGCCTTCATGGCTGCTCTACCAAGTTTGTGTACCTCTACTAAGTTTCTTGTACTTACATAATGCTTTTGAACATTATCATCTTGCTGAGCCAAAGTCCAGACTTTTGGACTTTGGACACAAGAATTTTTACATGATCAATAAACATGGGCTAAATTACAGATTAATAGTTTTATCCTTTTAAATTTATTTTATTAAAGTTATTTGCCATCCATCTCACTGCAAGGCAACTCTAAATAGTCATTTTATGAACTCACATTCACACTGGTACGAAAGGCTCAAGGTTTCTCAAAAATTTCCAATTCCACTGGGAAAAAACAGAAGGCTTTCTCTCTTTTTTGTGGTGTCTTCTCCTTTCCTATCTGTTCTACATAAGTTGATTAGAAAGCAATAATCTCTCATCTCTCATCTCTCACTGAATCTGATCATCAAGATAATTCAATTATTATTTCATTCACCATCTTGCTCTAGTATTGCTGTTGCCACAGGTGTTTTTCCGGGTGTTCCCAACATGTTGGGATTAGAAGAGTGTCCACCCCAATTTCTTGGGAAGATTCCTTTAGCAATCAGCAAGTTGTTAAGCAATTAATCATCAAGCTGAAACAGAGTAGCAAGCGTCAAACCATTTCATAATCCAGCATTCATGCACATATATAATAGTTTTCTTACTTAGGTTTGATTGCAGTGTTATTTTGTGGTTCAGTTTTGCAAAACTCACTTGCTGCTTCCCCTAATCATCCCATATCAATCAGGAATGCTGTGGTACAGGGGTGAAATCCAGCAGGTTCTGACAGGTTCTGGAAAACCGGTAGCGGAAATTTTGAGTAGTTTGGAGAACCGGCAAATACCACCTCTGGCTGGCCCCAGAGTGGGGTGGGAATGGAAATTTTGCAATATCCTTCCCCAGGAGTGGGGAGGGAATGGGGATTTTGCAGTATCGTTCCCCTGGAGTGGGGTGGGAATTGAGATTTTGCAGTATCCTTTCCCTGCCATGCCCACCAAGCCACGCCCACAAGCCACGCCCACAGAAACGGTAGTAAAAAAAGTTGGATTTCCCCACTGCTGTGGTACTATCTAGGCAGGACTGCAGGGAGTGACTCATTATGTCTGTGGAAATTTACCACACTTTCTAAAGGGAGAAATTGAATTCATTTAAAAAATCTATTAATTTATTCTTGCTATAATTTAAAGCCACTTGTAATATGCACACCTCCAAAGTCAGAGACCGTAGATCAAATGTCATTTGAAAGTTGCCATATGTGGATGAAAAAAAAAAGTAACTTCAGGAAAGCCCTAAATTGGAATAAATCTCTGCACTACTCAGTTCTAATGTGGATGTTTATTTTTATTTTTATTTATTTATTTTTGTCAAGTATGTGTTGGTAATATACATAGATATAACATTGTTTATATACATAAGATGGGTACTGATAAGAGGGAACATTAGGACAGGGACGGTAGGCACGCTGGTGCACTTATGCACGCCCCTTACTGACCTCTTAGGAATTGGGTAAGGTCAACAGTGGACAGTCTAAGGGTAAAGTTTTGGGGGTTTGGTGATGAAACCACAATGTCAGGTAGTGAGTTCCAGGCATTTACCACTCTGTTGCTAAAGTCGTATTTTCTACAGTCAAGTTTGGAGTGGTTCACTTTGAGTGTGTATGTGTTGTGTGCTCGTGTATTGTTGTGGTTGAAGCTGAAGTAGTCGTTGACAGGAAGGACGTTGTAGCAGATAATTTTATGAGGTATGCTTAGGCCATGCCGAAGGCGAAGTAGTTCTAAGCTTTCTAAGCCCAGGATTTCAAGTCTGGTTGCGTAAGGTATTCTGTTGCGAGTAGAGGAGTGGAGGACTCTTCTTGTAAAGTATCTCTGGACACTTTCTAATGTATTTATGTCCGATATGCGGTGTGGGTTCCAGACAGATGAGCTGTATTCAAGAATTGGTCTGGTGAATGTTTTGTATACTTAAACTTATCCTTATAAGGGAAGAGATTAAATGTCTTATAATAAACATAGATTTAATCTGAAAATTTCTTCCTTAACCTAAAGCTATGAAGGTGACGCCTGTATCAGGTGACTGATATTTTAGGTCAGCAGATAATTTTATCTTGCTCTCCGTACCCTGAAGAAAAGTAATAAGAGACACAGATCAATTCTCTTAATGATATGCATTAAACTTGTTTTCATTTACTTCCCTTCAATGAGAAATAGGGAATCTTAGTTATCTAATCAAGCCTTCTTCCTGCATAATGAAAGCGGCAGAAATTTAATCACTGCTCCACTTGATAGCAACCCCATCTTATGCCATCAACTTGACTACAATTGACAGAGTACTTCTTTTATGGATGAAGTTTTTTTGTCTTTATTCAGCTCAGTGTGAGAAAATTGCTTCAATTATAATACAAGATACATTAATACCATTTCATAATTTTTAAGAAAACTCAAATCATAAAGAGACGTTCTTATTTTTTTCCAGCTAATTATACAGGGGTCCCCAAACTTGGCAACTTTAAGACTTGTGGTATTCAACTCCCAAAATTCTCCAGCCAGCATAGCTGGCTGGAGAATTCTGACAGTTGAAGTCCACAAGTCTTAAAGTTGCCAAGTTTGAAGACCTCTCAGCTAATACCTTAACACCATGGTTTGATCTTAAGTCAGATTTTGATTAACAAAATAAGCGTAATAGAAAATGCTATTTCTAAAGAACTCAGAATACATTATTTGAAAATACGGAGACTGCGTTGATACCTTTTCTCCAAGAGGAGAAATATTGTGCTCACCCTATTAAAGTATATACCTTTATTGTCTCTTCTTGAAATTGATCCCTCTGGTTCTAATGCTAGTAATTTGGCCTTATATTGTCTAGGGCAGGGGTAGGCAAAGTTGGCTCTTCTATGACTCATGGACTTCAACTCCCAGAATTTCTGAGCCAATCATGCTAGCTTAGGAATTCTGGGAGTTGAAGTCCACGAGTCATAGAAGAGCCAACTTTGCCTACCCTTGGTCTAGGGGATGACTCCTCCTATATTACTTCTCAGGTTTCAATTTTTTTTTAAGACTGTAACTATTAGAGGAGAAAGTTATAATTCCCTTGAGCCAAGGATTCTGGTGTTAATTGTTTGTGATTGTATTTTTCTCTTTTGTTTTTCTTTGTTACATTTGTATTTTGGTCTGTGACTGTAAAATAAAATTATTATTATTATTATATGACTTGATTATACCAAGTTAGAGGTATATGTACATATATATATATATATATATATATATATATATATATATATATATATATATATATATATATATATATATATATATATATATATATATATATATATATATATATATATATATATATATATACACACACACACACACACACACACACTCAGAAAAGATATTGAACTTGGTCTAGGGACAGTATGAGTGGCTTTGCAGTGGATACCATTTAATTTTTAACAAATCCATTGACAATTTTTCTTTATCTTCTCTATTTTAGAAGTTTTGTTTATTTTTATTAGCTGCTTTGTGTGCTTGCTCAGTTTGTCACTACTGTTCTGTCTAGACTCTAAAGGGAAAAAGTTTCCAGTAACGCTAAGCCAGTACTACTTTGCTTTTGCCCCAAAGCAAAGCAGCCCAAAAAGCAGAGCATTGCAACCTAGCTGACACACAGTTAATGTAGATCAGCTGTAGATCTTGGCAGTCCTACAAGGTAGCTCTCAAGAGTTCAATGTAAACGAATCTTGAGCACTTTGGGTTTGTACCCTGGGTTAATTTAACCTTGGCTGCAGATTGCCCTGGGAACATATTGTTAGGTCATGTAGATACAGGTCAACATTTTTTCTGACTTTGCAAATGAATGTTTTGCAAGCAAAGTTTTGATAAAAGCTGTATAATGCACAAGGCATGCCAGTGCACAGAGTCCAGTGCATACTTAAGTGCTATTTTCTCTTTTGTCATTTAGGTGCCTGAATGAAGCTTATTTTAGGTGAAAAAGGGAGAGAATGTTTGTTGGCAGAAAGAAAATTTATGGAAAGTAGGCCAATTCTATATTTCCCCTCATTGATCCTTCCAGTTCCTTAGTAGAATTTCACACAAGCAGGGCTGTAAAACCTGCCACTGGGCTTGGGTAAATCATCACCAGCAGAAAGTACCACCAGTCAGTCTGTACATATCTGTTGACATGCAGAATATTTCATATGGATGTCCTGTATTAAAAAGAAGGCATCTGAATTCAATCAAAAAGAAGAAAGAGCTAAAGGGGAAGCCAGAGGTGAACAGTTTGTATAGAAAGGAGTGGGTATCCTTAAGTTGTATTGCTGAAGCAATACATACGAAAGAATACAAGAGTTCAGTAAAAGACGATATTTGTATACAGAAATTTAATCCCAGTTTAAAATAATCAAACAGGAAACAATGGAAAAGCCTACAAGTTCCCCAGGAGAGTCACTGTCAGTCAGAATAATACGAGGGTGAGTCACAAAGTAATGCCATTTTCTTTAGGACAGGTATAATTACCAACACAGGAACATGTAGCATACATCAAAATGAAGCTGGTCCTCTGTGGATCACATCCCTCCTTCTCAACATAGTCACCGTTTCTCTCAATAGCAATGTTTTCACTTCCTCGTCACTGGAATAATAATCCTCCATACTCACCAGATTTAGCACCTTCAGACTATAATCTCTTCGACCCAATGAAAGAGGGTTTGAGAGGCAAACATTATTCCAGTGACGAGGAAGTGAAAACTGCAGTGAAGAAGTGGCTCAAAGAACAGTCAACAAAATTTTACGAGGCAGGGATACATGCTCTTATTCGAAGGTGGAACATTGCTATTGAGAGAAACGGTGACTATGTTGAGAAGTAGGGATGTGATCCACAGAGGACCAGCTTCATTTTGATGTATGCTACATGTTCCTGTGTTGGTAATTATACCTGTTCTAAAGAAAATGGCATTACTTTGTGACTCACCCTCGTACAATATTGAAGTCTGCCAGTCAGAATATTGTCAGACAGTAGACAATATTAGATGAATAACTGGTCACAAATATTAGATGAATAACTGGTCACAAAGCTATCCAGCAGGTTTCTGCCCAACTACAACTGGAGAACTAAGAGCTACAGGGTTTATGTAGTATATATTTCCATAAAATGGGGTAATTTGTCACCAGAAGGATATAATTGCAACACTGGAACAAGAGTAGAGTCATATATGATGGAAAGCTACCTTGATTAGGAGGAAAGAGCAAGCTATTTAATTAGGTTTCCTCAGTTGACCTCATTAAATAGAGGAACTTAAAAAAAAAACTCCTGGCAGAAGAGCTGACATTTTACAACTAAGCTATAATTATGGGTGTGTGTGTGTGTATATACACACACACACACTTCCATGGAGAAAATCTATCTAGGTGGTTACTAAGAGTCAACACCATCTTAATGGTACATAATCATCAATAAATTAATTCCCAAGGTGTTGCCAATTGTACAAATTAAAATTAGGAAAAATCAATGCATAAATTAAGGTTCTCAAATGAGATCCTCTTTTTTGGGGTGGTGGTGGTGGTGGAAGTAGAAGAGTAACTTGCATGAGGTGGAAGAAAGAGTTCTGCATTCAGTCAGTCAAATGTAGGGCAAATGAGCAGGCCCTGGGGCCTCTTTTTGATTGCCATTCATCTACATATTTGGCTAGCATTTTATGGCTGATATTTTAGAAAGGATTCTTATGCATTTTTTCTCACGAAATCTGATCCTTAATTGGAGTGTAGGGTTAGCCCAGGACATTTTGCACAGGTAATACTGTAGAAGATGGTGTACTTCTTTCCACTACATATATGAGGCATATCTGGTTAATAGCTGTAACTTATTTTGACATTGGCAATGATATAGTTTGTTGCTCCTCCAGGAGACCACCTGGCACACACACTTGTATACCGCCTGAGCCAGCTGAGCCAGTCTACCAGCATGGACAGTAGATTGTACATTTGGAGTGATCTAAAGCAGGAGTGTCCAACTATGGCAACTTTAAGACTTGTGGATGTCAACTCCCAAAATTCCCAAGCCAGCCATGCTACTTGGGGAATTCTGGGAGTTGAAATCCACAAGCCTTAAAGATGTCAGAGTTGGACATCTCAATCTAAAGCCTCTGTTGTATTAAGTGTGTATGTATATATATATATATATATAAAATTTATATATATATATAATCCTATTGTAATGAAATGGTATTTTTACCAAATTTGAACTGTTACCCAAACAGGGAGGTGGCAGGAGGATAGTACAGTTTGCCTACAAGCAATCCCTGTGGTGCTTTTACTTTTCAGTGTGTGGAAAATTCCTGGGGTCATGAGTAGACCTGAGTGAGTTCAATAAATATAATAACTGCAAACAATTCTCTAAGATCAGTCCAGTTAACTGCATTCAAGGGAAGAGGGAATCAATGAAGCTTTATACTATAGTTTTCTAAACTATATCCCTGCTACCTTTTATTTCTGATCTTCATGGATTTTGTTGCTTGTGAACTGATATACTATCCTAATTAGATTATCGTGAGGTTATTTTCAGAAGCTTTGCTGAACTCACAACTCACATAAACTGGAGCTGAACTCCCACAGTTCTTTTAAGGCAGTTACCTAATCAAAAATTAAGATTCCTCTGACAAAGGCATGCTGGCTTCTAAAATCATTTCATTATTTTTAACTTTCTTATGAGTAATATAGAAATTTCTAAGACAATAAAGGCTGATAGGTTTGTAGTTATCCCGGTCCCTTTTTTCTTTGTTTTTTTAAGATAGTACACATTTGTCTGCCTCCAATCTCTCTTCTCTCCTCTCCTCTCCTCTCCTCTTCCTCTCCTCGCCTCTTCCTCTCCCCTCCCCTCTTCCCTCTCCCCTCTCCTTCTCTCTTTTTGTCCCCTTGAATCAGTGTTGATAAGTCCCTGAAGTTGTCTTGGCAAGATTTTTGGGAAGTAGTTTGCCATTGCGCCCTTCTTAGGGCTGAGAGAGCATGACAGGTTGAAGGACACCCAGCTGGCTTTGTGCTGAAGCTGGAATTAGAATTCAGAATCTCTTGGTTTCTAGCCTAATGCCTTAACCACTACACAAAACCATCTCTCTCTCTCTCTCTCTCTCCCTCCTCTCTCCCCCTCCTTCCCTCCCTCTCTCCCCTTCAACAGGACAGAGTTTCCCATTTTGTGCTGGTATACTTTCCTCAGCATAAAAATGGGTTCCAACATATTTATTTATTTTTAAAATATCTTTACAAAATTTCAACAGCAAACATTAAAATACAAATTAACATCAAAGGAAAAAGGGAGGGGGATAACAGGACAGGTTAATAAGTGTCAAGAAAATAATACATCAAACAAATGTATGACAAAAATGACCTATGACTTTTTCAAGTAGAGATAATAATAGGACAACTTCCTTGTAAGTTTAAATGAATAATAACATACCAATATTTAAATTACCTTAAAATACTAATAAACACCACTCTCCCCCTCCGTCTCCCTCTCCCTTCAATCTTGGTGTGGTGGTTAGGGTCTCCTAAAAAAGAGAACAAATGAATAAAGAGAGAGCTAGGAAAAGAGACAGACAGAATGGCATACCCACAAAAATATGTTTATAATTCACCAGAGTTACTCAGTGGTATTGAACAAAGGTTCAGCCAGATCATTAGCAAGTTCTTTCAGGATCTTAGATTGCAATCCATCTGGTCCTGAAGATTTAAACTCATTCAAGGTCAGTACATATGTCCTCATTATGTTTCTAGCAAGCTCAAGCTGGATTTAACATTATCTGAGGAATCCATGCATAGCCTCTTGACAGAGAAGTCTGAGATGAAATAGTTCTGCCTTTTGTTGCTGTTATCTGTTAATCTTTTGCCTTCTTTATTGAGCACATGATATACTGTTTGTTTTCTCTTTCTTATTTTGAATGTATCAAAAGAAACTGACTTTCCTTTGTTCTTAGCATCCTTCATTAACTTTTACTCTTTCTGTGTTCCACATTTTTATAGCAGTTTTACAGTTCTGGGTTATCCGATCTATCCCTTTTCCTGCTTAATAATTGCCTCTCTTTTCACCTCTGGTCTGTGTCCTTTTAGATTTTCAGATTTTCGTTAGATTTTCATTTTGCAAGAAATGTATAAGTTAAGGACCTTTGCAGATGAGTTGGTTTTGATTTTTGGAACATCCTTTAAAGGGAATTGAAACATTTATAAGCAAATTAAATTTAGTGCATTAGCAGATTTCAAGATTACTAAATGGTAGATTAAGTTGTTAACCAAAATATGAAAATAAAAGATTAAATAGAATTAATGAACAAAATGGGTTTTGGGAAGAAGATAAAATATCTAGGCATCACTAAGACAAATATGACCTGTATGTTATTTCAAAATAATTAAGGCATAGAATGAAGGTTTTTTAAAAATAATAATAATGTTAAGATAGGAAAAATTACTATTGTCTTTGTAATTTCTGTGATAAAAATGAATGCTTTTCTTAGAATAGTATTTTGTTTCAGCAATACCTGTTTTGACAACTGATGCACTATTTATACAGTGGCAGAAGGATGTATCTGAATTTGTGTGGCAGTAAAAAATAGAAGAGTTAAATATAAGGTGTTACAAGATGTGGGTGTAAGTTCATTTTATGCAGCTATTCTCTAAGTACAATAGGAAACAAAAATATTATAGCACTTAAACTTACATACCGCTTCATAGTGCTTTACAGCCCTCTCGAAGCGGTTTACAGAGTTCAGCATATTGCCCCCAACAATCTGGCTCCTCATTTTACTGACCTCAGAAGGATGGAAGTCTGAGTCAACCTTGAGCCGGTGAGATTTGGACAGCTGAACTGCTGAACTAGTAGGGTGCAGTGCTGCTTTTAACCACTGCGCCACCTCGGCTCTTAATAACTAATAACTAACTAATAACAATAACTAATATTGTTAGTTCTAAAACAGGGGCCCCCAATTCCCACTCTGGGGCCCATTGGGAACTGGGCCACGCAAGAGGCGGGCAAGCATGAGAGTGTGTGAATCTGCATTTGTGCAAGCAGCGTGCACAAAACCATCCCCTCTCCACCCCCCCCCCCCACCGCTGCCCCCAGTCCACAGAGCTGGAAATTTGAGACTGCTGCCCTAAAGTATACTATGTAGTGTAACTCAGTGTTTTTCAAACTTGGCAACTTTAAGATGTATGGACTTTAAGTCCAAATACTGATTTAGGAATACTGGGAGTTAAGGTCCGCACATCTTAAAGTTGCCAAGTTTGAAAAACACGGCGGTAACTAATATTGGTCAATATGAAACCAGTTTGAAGAGGACATAGTAGACAGAAGCTAAACAAAACCTTTGCCCTTAGAAGCCACAACTGTGACTGAGGTAAAAGAGAGGGCCCATGGCTTGATATTGAGGCTCCATAGAAAAGTTTTAGTATTGTGGACTCATTGACACCATCATGATCCTTGGATAGTATCTCTATGTACTGGACTGAGACAATAGAAAGGGATGTATTCAAGGGAGATGGAGATACAGTATGCTTTCATCTAAATTGTTCACTGTTCATAGACACTGGCATTAATTCGTTAAGTATACTGCATATCTTCAATTCTCTCATTTTCTGGAAATAATGTCATTCAGACAAAACATTATAAAAACTAGCTGAACCTTCTTTCCATGTTCCCTATTCACTTTTATGACTATTTGTACCCCCCTTTTATTACATTGACTGAAATAGTTTACCTGCAGGATTTAATTCCACACAGTATTTATTGGCAATTAAATTCATATTCTTTAATATTCATATTTAAGTTGTGGTCATTGATTATTTGTATGACAGATTTTATCCAGAGGTGGGTAACAGTAAACAATAAAACAACACAGGAGGTGATTAAAAAATAGTGTTTATTAGCCAATTTCAGGTTTCCAGATCTTCTCTGGAAAGATGCTAGCTCCTTTTCTAAAGCTAGAAAGAATAGGGACTGGTTTCAGTTTGCAAGGGAATGCACTCTATATATTGAGAGCAAAAGGCCCTCACCCCAGGGGTGAAATCCAGCAGGTTCTGACAGATTCTGCAGAACTGGTAGCTGAAATTTTGAGTAGTTCGGAGAACTGGTAGCAGAAATTTTGAGTAGTTCGGAGAACTGGTAGCAGAAATTTTGAGTAGTTCAGAGAACCAACAAATACCACCTCTGGCTGGCCCCAGAGTGGGGTGGGAATGGAGATTTTGCAATATCCTTCCCCTGCCACGCCCACCAAGCCACACCATGCCCACCAAGCCACGCCCACAGAACCGGTAGTAAAAAAAATTGGATTTCACCACTGCCTTCCCCACATACCTAACAGACATGCTTTGGAAAGAAGTTGTATGTCCTCTGCTCCAGATACTTCATGGGTGAAGTAACTGAGACAGTTCCACTCCAAACTTTAATAGCTTTAAAAGTCAGAACCACAAGTTCATGTTGGTGGCCCATCCTACTTTTGACACCAAATGCTGCTTTTTATGTTTATTACCTTGGAATCCTTTTGCCAAAGTTTTTTTCAGCAAACATGACAGACCACATAGAACTATTTGATTACAAAAGGCATTTAAGGCAACTGCTGAATGGCTGATCCACTTGCTTTGCTCCTTGTGTATTTTGTTGGTTCTTGTCTTGCATTTATTGTTTTTGCTAAGCAATTTTTTTGCATATGTTTACAGTAATCTGAACTGATATTTAAAGTCATCCCATGAAGGCCAGTTTTTAACAAAATACCTAGAACTTACATTTCTCATGTAAATGAGGAGGAAAATGAGACAGACTGTAAATTATTCTATTGTTAAAATGTAGGTATAGCTGAACACTTTTCCATTCTACAGAAGGGCATTTTCTTGCATCTGTATCATGCACCAAGCTTTCGGTAATTTATCCTAGTGTTTCATAATGACTTTTCTTTTTCAGGAAGTTAAAACTTGGCTTGCTCCAAGCTTGAACTTGGCAGAGCAGATCTCAACTTGGAAGCAACTCATCATTTGCACAAAACTGCAAAGCAATCAGCTTGGCTAAGACTTTGAGATTACTTAAGAATATGTTCTGTTGCTGTGTGCCAATTAGAAGACAAATCTAAATGTACGCTTACATAAATCTTCCATTCCAAAGTTCTTTGTGTAAAATGGTGTGTAAAATGGTGTGCAGTAGAACACTGATGGTCTGTTTTTCTGTGCATAGCAATTCTACAAAGAAGAGGAATATTTCAGTATGAAAAATTCTCCATGAATTTTTACTGGGTTTTTTTTTGTGTGTGTGTGTGGGGTCATTGACCATGAATTGGACACTCCGGGTCCAATTCAAGGTGTTGATCACCATCTTTAAAGCCCTTCATGGCTTAGGACCAGGCTATCTACGGGACCGCATTCTGCCTCATACTTCCCTCCGACCGGTTAGGGCCCACAGAGTTGGCCTCCTCCAGGTCCCGTCGGCCAAGCAATGCCGGCTGGCGGGCCCAAGGGGGAGAGCCTTCTCTGTGGCCAGCCCCGTGCTCTGGAACCAACTTCCACCAGAGACCCGTACTATCCCCACTCTGCTGGCCTTCCGAAAAGCCGTTAAGACATGGCTTTTCCTGCAGGCGGGGGGTAGAGCTTAATTCACTCGAGCTCACCCCCCAAGTATGTATGATGTTGAATGGTTGTTGATGATCTTTTTATACTGTGTTTTAATTTTTATATTTGCTTTTAACTAACATTTTAGATTTGGTTATTCTTGTATTTTTCACTGTTGTACGCCGCCCTGAGTCCTTAGGGAGTTGGGCGGCATATAAGAATTCCTAAATAAATAAAGCTGTGTGTATCGACATGCTAAGTAATCAGCTGCTTGACTATGGTTTACAGATCGAAGCTGTGTCATAGGCTGATTTATATAGAGGCTTTGAACTAAATCTGGTCAGATAACTCAGCAAGCTCACCTTTTCTGATTAGCAGAAGCAGTGATTCTTTCGGTGATTTAGGCAGTCTTCGATTCCAAGCCTCCCTCCCTATTTCTCAGTTATTTATCCAGGTAAATTATAAATAACCATCTTCTAACCAGTGAGAGGTTAGACTGAGGGCATTGTCAGTAATGATGCAACCATGAGCATGCCTGCTATCCATTGATCTGTAGAAGAGTAAAGTTTCCTTCGTTTTCAGCTTGGCACCTGATGGTTTTACAGACATATATGTTTTCTTGGCAACACATCATGTGGTTGGCCACTGCCTTTTCTTACAATACTTTTCTGATTGCTCAGCTTAGCCTATAACCAGCCTAGTATCCCTTGGATGTCACCTACCCAACCAAGAAGAACCTCCCCTAGCTTCTCTTAGCTTCCAGATTCTGCCATCTACAAATGTCAGGTTACATAAGAAAAATATGAGACTCCTTTAAGCATTCACACTGGGAATTCAGATTGCTTCAAGGCCCACACCACACATGATATCTGAATATATCGTATTTTTTAAATTTAAGAGAAGTCCTGCCTTAGCACTTGGCCACCAGCAGCCTTGCTGCCCTTTTTGCCATCCCCTTGTCTCCTCCTCCTGATCTCTCTTGGTGATCTCTCCCATCCTGTCGCTGAGGATGCTTTGGTTACAAAGCTGGAGAGGGAGTGGGCCTCCCTCTGACCCACACACTTTGCCCTCCCACACACATCATGAGCAACCTGGCCAAGGAGAGTGAGAACAGTAGCAGCAGCCTCGAAGAGGAGGTAAGCACAGCTGTGTGCCCCCTCAGGGAAGCAGGGCTGAGCTGGGCTTGGCTGTGGGGTCCCAGTGCCCTGGGAGCTCGAGGGCCGGGCTGGGTGCTTGCCCTCTGCTGCCTAGGGCTCTGTATAGCCTGCGCTACTATCCTGGGGTCCTTTGCGTGACTTGAGAGGGATGGTGAGGCTCCTCTGGAGGACAAGGGTTTGGCGCTCTCCCTGATCTCACCTTCCTCCACTGGAGACAATGGATCCTTCCTGCTCCACCCGGGCCACCAGAGGTTCCCCCAACATGAGTGACATCAAGCGGGCCATGCCCACCCTGGCCATGCCCACTCCAGCCCCATGAAGTCAAACACAACCTTAATGCGGCCCTCAATGAAATCGAGTTTGACACCTCTGTTCTACAGAGTGGGGCCACCACACAGAAGGCCTGTTAGTCGATAACCACTCAGGAACCTCAAGAGGCCTTTACTAGATAACTGGCCTGAACCAGCCAACGCAGTTCTGGCAGTCCATTGCCTGAGACATATCTGTGTTGCACTTTATAAAGTTTTAAAGGTCACAACCATCACTTTGAATTAGGTAAAGAAGCCTACTGGCAACCAACAAGCTAATATTATTCTACACTGGTGGAATTGTCCTGCCAACAATCAGGCTAATGCAATTTGCTCCTGCTATTATACTTTCCATCACATTCCTTTGCAACTCTTGTTCCTCTAGCAATAATATTAACAACAATAGAAGTGGCAAGCTAGGAAGGGGATGCAGAAAGGGAGCTGGATCGTGAGATGGGAGTCATGTTTATTGATGAGCAGGGATTGGAAAGAGAATATGGTGAGGAATGAGTGGAGGGCTGAAAGAACAAGGGGCTGTATCAGGGGTGAAATGCTACCGGTTCGGCCCGGATCGGGCATACCGGTAGTGGTAAGCGAGGGTTGTTCGGAGGACCGGTAGCGACAGCAGTGCAAGGCTCCACCCACCCACCTGGATGTCGCCATTTTCCTCTTTTTAACCCTCTGCGCATGCGCAAAGCCTTCTGAACCAGTAGGGAAGGTAAGTGGATTTCACCGCTGGGCTGTATGAATGCTAATCCTAAACTAAGGAGAGCAATCATTCACTCTAGTTAAGGCATCCTTTTATTCTCCTTTTATAGCTGAAATTATTGGCAGTGAAGGAGGATATGAAAATTATGATTTCATTGTCTTGAATGTGTTCAACATTACAAAGGTAAATGTGATCCTCGGTATGGTGAAACACACACTCTTTCATGTTTAAGGGATTTGTATAATTATTAAATAAATAAATAAAGGGCAACTACTGTCAACTATATTTCCCATGAGTCTCCTGAACATACCGTACTTCCTCTGCAAATGGAAAAACAAAATTTCATCTCTGCTTTTAAAAAGCTCTCTTTCCCTCTTCTGTCTTTGTAGGCACTGATGAACTACACTCTTTGAAGACTCTAAGGCTTGCTATTCTGTTGTGAAAATATTTCTTCACCAGTGGTATCTTTCATTTCATTGGCCCGACACCTGCCATAAAATTTGATATAGACCAGGTTATGTGAGAGACAAGTCTGTTCCTTTTATTTGTATAGCAAGAGCACAGATGTATTGCATCAAAGTCAGTTCCCCTATAAAAGTGCTCTCTAAAAATAGCTTGCATCCAAAGTTCTGTGTTGCTGCATTTATGCATGCATAATCTGGTTGTGTTTAACACTCTTCCTCTGAGAAATTCTAAAATACAGCTTATGGGAAC
The DNA here is from genome assembly GCA_023053685.1 of Diadophis punctatus similis. NCBI lineage: Eukaryota > Metazoa > Chordata > Lepidosauria > Squamata > Dipsadidae > Diadophis > Diadophis punctatus. The sequence goes on from JALIGW010000002.1 coordinate 25,092,154, forward strand.
TGGTTGTTTGATGCCCAAGGACTACTAGACATAGACAGGGTAACCAGTGGTTAAGCTTCTCTGCATTGGAAGGAAAACATTGTTAGGAAGAACTTTATGATACATGGCCAAAATGCTTTCTCTCATATTGTCTCAATGGATAGCTGACCCTTTTTGGCCTCCATTTTAAAATCCATCCATCCATTTGCCTTTTGCATTGAAAATATTAAATTACATATGTCATTATGATAATATGTTAACCACCAAAATGGCAAGATGGTATTTAAAGGCAGTAAATCCAAGGAGCAAAACTATGAGTTGGAAGTGTGTAATCAGGACTGACTATTTCAATGGTAGAATCCATGAAAACCTGACTTTTCTCTCAGGTGTTAGGACTGGATTCTTAGTGGAGGGATTTGTTTTAAGAGAGTGATTTAAGTAATAAAATTATGATTAAAAACAAGCCTCTTTCCCAGGAAACAACTTTTTTATACAGATCCAGATTTATATTTTATAGATATACTGATTCCTATATTTTTCCTTACATGAAAAAATAGGATTCTGCTTCTCTAATGAATAAGTTTTTGTATTATATTACATCTTTCTGTATTCCCTCCCACAATTGTATCCTGCTATTAAAAACCCTGTGAGGTTAGTTGGCCTTGGCTGAAAGATAATGATCTACTCACAATTTCCTTGACTTGGGGAGGGGGTTATCTAGGGTCTCCCTGGCTGCAATCCAGCATCCCAAGCACTATACCCTATATAGAAGAAGGCATGCAAAACTGTAACAGAATATGTTGTGTTTATATTACACTAAGCATTTCTCGTCCTAAGGAGAAATTTTGCTTATGCAATATGTAATTTCATATATTATGGGTTTACATTCTATGAAATTATCTTCAGAAGATAATCAATATCAACAAGGTCTATATTCCTGAACTTCAAGTGAAAAAACAAATTTATACCAGTGATGGAAAATTTGTCACTTTCTATAAGGGAGAAATTTTTCAACCACTTCCAGTATGACTGGATTCATAATTTATACTTCTCTATAACTAATGAGATGTTGGTTTACAGATACCCTAAAATTATAACCATACAGTTCAGTAGCCAAAAGAAGCTGGCATGCATTTTATTTTGGGAGCAAAAAATCTCAAAGGAGAGAAAAATCACCAAAATGTCATTGTATGTCACATTTATTATGATATAGACTTCACTAAAGCATAGTAAAGTACATTTCAAGACTTGGTAGGTGCATTTGCTTGTAGGTGAAAAAAGAAAGTTCAATGGTGAGATGAAAATGAAATATAGTTTCATCAAACTTAGCTTCTCTAAAGTTTTTCTCAAAGTATGGCCTGATGACCCCTGGGTTCCCCAAGACCCTTTCACAGGTCTATGAAAGCAAAATTGTTTGCCAACTTACTGTAATGCTTGATGCATTGAAGGATTTTTTTAAACAATGGGCCCAGAAGTTAATCTTAAGAGTGTCTATCTCTATTGATAGATGTGTTGAAAAGATGTTATAGAAGAGGAATGGGTTTTACTGGACAAGACTGAAAGTGATCTGACAGTGAATTTAAAAATGACAGGCTACAAAAATGATGTGGAAAAAAATCCTACACTAGATGTACAAAAAAACAAAAACAAAAATCTTCCGTCTGATGTCTTTATAATTAAAATAATAGACCAAGAGACTGGCCTAGATAATTTTCTTATATGGAATTTGCAAAAGAGTCTTGTTAAAGCTTATACAAAATTTGTGAGAGGGAATGAATGAAAAGAAATAAAGTTCTGGGACATTATTTGAATGGACTAAAGATCAAGATTGTTAAAAAGCAAAGGAAGGAATATAAAGTTGATTTATTTGATCAAGGCTAAAATAGATACACTGTTGTCTCTGGTAATCCTTAAAGGACTTTTTCTGATCAGGACTGAAATGAAGAAGTTTTAAGAGGTGGGATATGGGAAGAAGAGATTGTTTGCTGCATTTTAAGAGAAGGTGACGTTGAGAAAATTATTTACACTTATGATAAAGGGGTTAGTCATTTTTTTAATATATTTTCTTTTTCTTTACTATATTCTTTTTTCTTTTTCTTTTCTCTACCTTCTATTTTTATTTTTATTCATACACACACACACACACACACTCACACATACATAGAGAAGTTTGTATTAGTTTTGTATCTTAGTAATTGTAATTCTTAATAAATTTTCTATTAAAATGGGCATCTAATCTAGACCTATAACACGATTCCATATTCATATTCCATAATCCGTATTCATGGCTTTCTAGTTTCTTTCAAGGAAAAAGTCATTATCCCTTCAAAGAGTAGGTATCAACAATAATAGGAATGTTTCTTAGTAAAATAGTATTTGTAGTAGGGAAAAACAATTAGTAGACTGCAAATTGATCTATTTAAGCATTACGATTATTTTCCTTCATTTCTGATATGACCTTGTTTTGACTTCCTATGGCTATGTGTGTATATATGTATGTGATGCCCACATACAGGTACTGAATGCAAAAGAGTTAAGTTGTTGTATAAAGTTAAAGTGTGGTTAAAAGGAATTGTATACACAAGTAAGTATGGAGCCAAACAGCTTTTAAATGTATGGTAAGTAGAAAGGGGGAGGTGTTTATCGTGGGTCTCCAGAAGGGAGGGGGGATAGATTACATCATAAGGAGCCAGCCAATAGGATCATAGATAGCAGGGCCAGGAACTATAAGAGGCCTAGGTGGAAGAGCTGAGGAGAGCTCTGTTTGTGGTAACTTCCAAGAGGGAAGGTTTATAGTGATTCTCTGCCTGAGTTTAACTGTCCAAGAGGGAAGTTAACAGGAGAGAAAATAGGATCTAGGCAGTTCTGTGGAAAGCAGGTGCCAGGGTCAGGGGACTTTATTGATTGATATAACGTGTTATTTGTAGATAGAGATAAACGGTGAAATGTGCTCTAATCTATAGGCCTTAATCCAAAGAAGAACTGGTTTTTCTTAGATTTAGTCAGGAAAGCTAGGAAAGTTCTCTGAGGCGTAGAAAATGTGTAAAGGAACCAGAAGGGAGGGGGACACATGACCCTGATATGACCTTGTTTTGACTTCCTATGGCTATGTGTCTATATATGTATGTGTAGCTCATGTGGGGAGATACAGCCACAGTAGATGAAGTAATGATACAAAGTGCATAAACCTTCATCATACAAGTGTGCAAAGCTGGGATTTTTCTGGGATGTTCAAAGGCTTTAGGGTGGGGTAGGGGATTGACCATTTTTTTACACATGCCAAGGAAGTTATGGGACTCACCTTAACATGCCCATTATTTTTTTTCCCAAAATGGTGATAAACCCCATGATTTGTTTCAGTGAAAAAAAGGGAGATTGGACTACCATTTGTCTGAAATGGTGTAGGGACTCCTGCTTGAGCGGGGGGTTGGACTAGATGACCTACAAGGTCCCTTCCAACTCTAATAATCTGTAATCTGATAGACTACACGATGTGGTGTTTGTCCACCTTTGGGGATTATGCTTGCTATATCTGATGGACTGGACTTGAGACGTAAGAAGAGTGAGAAATAGCATTTGGTTCAAGATGTGGGTTTTTCAAGAAGACCACTCCACGATGGCATGACAACCACTCTCTCCCAAGCCCTGTGAATGGTGCTTCCTCTCAAAGAGCCTCTGTTGGAAGCACTTTCTGTACCTTCAAGTGATGGCTCAGCTTTGCCCAGTTTTTAATAAGAGGAGTGAAATGCCTGCAGATCTCCAGGCAGAATTCCACCTATTAGTATTCCATTCTAGTTTACTTTGAGGTAATCACTTTCTGAGTGTAAGGCCATGGGAATTATACACAGGCACATCTTCTGAGAGGATCAGGCACACACACACGAGATCCCCTGTATGCCAACTTCCCTCAGGCCCTTTCCATCTGCTCTCCAATGTTGCTGATGGGAACGCAGATTTGCATAACTGTTCTGGATGGGAACAAATGAATCTTGAGACAGCTCAGGAGATTTGCACTCCAAAAGCTATAGGCTGGCACAAAATTGTTGCATGTTTCCAGTCCCTGGTGGATTTCATTTGTTGTTGTCAGTTCATCTAATTTCTAGTCCGTTCCTTTTAAAGTTTAACTTTATTTATATTCACTGCGGAGAGCAAAACAATTCAATCCAATCCAATCTCTTGGATCAGCAAAGAACCAAATTGCTAATGCCCGGGGGGGGAGGGAGGGATTGATATAATCCAGAGAAGGAGAGAGAGAGAGAAAGAGAGAGAGAGAAAGAAAGAAAGCACCAGTGTGGTATACCGCTTAGGAGGTTGGATTAGGAACAGGATGACCCAGATTCTAGTCCTTCCTTAGGCATGGAAGCCGGCTGGGTGATTTGAGGTCAGTCATTCTCTTCCAGCCCTAGGAAGCAGAAAAACATCTGTCTACCAACCTATTTGACTAGCATGGTAGATTATAATAACCTTCTGTGAAGAGGCCTTCATTGCTGCAGTGGGTTCATTTTGGCTGTTGTTGCTGCTGCTTTTATTAATGTTACTGTGTTAAATCTTGTAACTTAGGAGTAGTTCTACAATAGAGGGTTATTACTGAAGGAAATTGTGAGCTCTCCTTCATTGATTATGTTTAAAAAAAGAGAGCTTTTTTTCAATCTTGTTTTGAGCTGGATTCCTGCATGGATCAGGAGGTTGAATTCAACCTCCTGATGGGTGTCCCTAGATACACCCATGTGACACCCATCCTTCGCAAACTGCACTGGCTGCCCATAGGGCTCCGAGCACAATTCAAGGTGTTAGTGATTATCTTTAAAGCCCTACATGGCTTAGGACCAGTTTACCTCCGAGACCTCCTTCTCCAACACACCTCCCTAAGACCGATTAGAGCCCACAGAGTTGGTCTGCTGGTGGTCCCGTCAGCCAAACAATGTCGGCTGGCGGGCCCACGAATGAGGGCCTTCTCTGTGGCGGCACCGGCTCTCTGGAATACACTACCCCCCGAGATCTGCATAATCCCCACCCTGCCAGCCTTCAGAAAAGCATTAAAAACATGGCTTTGTCGACAGGCCTGGGGCCAATGATTTTAATACAACACCGATTATTCTTGGCCCCATGAGTCAATTATTGTATGGGTTTTTAAATTGTGCTTTTTAAATGCTTTTAAATGTTTTAATACTTATTGTTTTAATACTTTTTATATTTATTGTTGCTTGTGAATTTTTATTGTTGTGAGCCGCCCAGAGTCTCTGTGGAGTGGGCGGCATACAAATGCAACCAATAAATAAATAAATAAATAAATAAATAAATAAATAAATAAATAAATAAATAAATAAATAAATAAATAAATAAATAAATAAATAAATAAATAAATAAACAAACAAACAAACAAACAAACAAACAAACAAACAAACAAACTTATTTATAAATAAATAAATAAATAAATAAATAAATAAATAAATAAATAAATAAATAAATAAATAAATAAATAAATAAATAAATAAATAAATAAATAAATAAATAAATAAATAAATACTCAGAATGGGCCCTTCCAGCTGTATGATTCTAAAATATCATATTTTTAATGCACATTAAGTTCAGAAACTAGACCAATGTTAATAATTTCAGAGACTTCTTTCAGGGCCACACTGATAGAGTATATCATTTCTACACTGTATGGATTTTTTAAAAAGAAAATAATGAGGTGTATAGGGCAGTGTATAAGGAGAATTTTTCAGCTCTTTCCTATCACCATGGTTGCAAATTTGGCACAGCCTTGCACAACCTGCTTGCAGTGGAAGAAATGAGCATGCAGTGGGGTAATCGTGAACTTTTCTTCTAAATCAATCGGTACATGTACCTTTAAATCAGTAGGTACATGGACATTATAAACAGCTTTAAAATCCAATCTAAAACATACCAGGGACTGGTCCACACTGGTTCACCAAGTCTGCCATTTAAAAGAAGCCAATCTTTGAACTACTAATTTTGTAAACATTGTCACACCCACTGTGGCCCTCAGGCTGTGTATCCACAATTGTTTCTCGAAGATTTGGAGGAAGTATTGTTGCATCCATAATTGCCCACAGTGTATACATTACTTTCTTATTTCACAATATACTCCTTGTCAAAGAAAGAACAAGAAAGAAAGAAACCCAAACACGGCACGTCTGCTGTACTTCAGGGTATAACCTGAATATGAATATTAAGATGCTCCCTTTATACTGAGACAGACTTTTGACGTTTCTCAACCTGGCACCCCCCCCCCCCCCGTAATGTTAGAATTGTAACTGCCAGAATTGCAGAGTTTCAGAAAGAGGACTCATCCAGCCTTGCCTCCTTCAAATGTGATAGTCCAATAAATCTGGAATGAAAATCAAATGTTGTACCACTGAGTGATGCCTCCAGCACAAATGTAGAAAATGAAACTCAATTTCTAGACACACATGCAGCATTGCTGGAATTAAAAAGTTTGGTACCAATATTTTGTCACAGCAAGGATCCTAATGAAACACACAAAACTGCATAACAAACTCAAAATTAAAGTCAGGGCAGAAAATGAACCGTATAGTGCTCATTTAGGCAGACATTTTTAATAGCAAGCAACTGAAGATGAACATACCCAATATCCATTTGTTACTAAAAGTGCAGTTTGTAACCTCGGATGTTTTCCAACCTAATAATGAGCATATATACCAGTTGAATATATTTCAGCCATTTTAGCTTTCATCAGCAGGTTGTATAGATAAGTAGAAAAATTCTATTTCAGGTACTCTTGGGAACCTGCAGAGTCTCAGAGAGCAATTGGGGTGGTTTGAAGACCTGCAAAAGGCAACAAGGATTCAGGTGAGAAATCCTTGAACACAATTGGCTATAGTTTCTATCAGAGGTGGTAATGTTTTAACTTTTTCTATTAAAAAAACAAACAAACTGGCCAACTTTGGAATATTATACATAGTATTTAAAACATGGTGCTGGAGAAGACTCCTGCGAGTCCCTTGGACTGCAAGGCGATCAAACTGGTCAGTCCTAGAGGAGATCAACCCTGACTGCTCTTTAGAAGGCCAGATCCTGAAGATGAAACTCAAGTACTTTGGCCACCTAATGAGAAGGAAGGACTCACTGGAGAAGAGCCTAATGCTGGGAACGATTGAGGACAAAATAAGAATGGGATGACAGAGAATGAGGTGGCTGGATGGAGTCACTGAAGCAGTCAGCATGAGCTTAAATGGACTCCGGGGAATGGTAGAGGACAGGAAGGCCTGAAGGAATGTTGTCCATGAGGTCGCAATGGGATGGACATGACTTCACAACTAACAACAACAACAAAAAAATTAAAACAATGAGTAACAGTTACACAAGCCAGTGTCCCTTGGGCAAAGTTTGTTTGGGATTGAGACAGAATACTCTATTCATTCCTTTCAGTAGTGTCATTGATACCCTACAAATCAAGGACATTTGACAGGAAGGTGGAAGGAAATCCTTCATTACATGACCTGTTGTCAATGGCATGTAAAATACTAATTTTGATTTCCATAGTTGTATTCCAACATTACCAGGGACGAAGTTCAGCCAGTGGACTTTGATAAAAGAGTGTCAATTCCAGCTATATTTATGTAACATTTCAGAGTGTTTATGTAATATTCAAGCAGAAACCAAGAACTTTATTTATTGGTATAATTTAATTTGGTTCTTCTTCCACGCCCAGCTCCTTTGCACTGAGACATTTCTTCCATTTAAGGGAGAACGGTTACCTTGGTTTCTTAAGATATTTTTGACCAAATATTACATAAGTGAATTGATATAACTTGAGTCAATATTAGTTCTTGACAAGATCTCTGGTTGAAAAACTTGTCTTGTTTAGGGCAAAGTGGCATATTGTATAATTTGCACAATAGATGTCTATATGCATATTTTCTTTTTTTCAATAAAAAGTTAATTAAAATTTATCCACCATCCTACCTTTCTATCTTGGAACAATTTCAAGGAGCCATTGAGACAAGCCTCCTGTTCAGTCCAGGAATCCTGATTAAAACATCCTGATAGATTGTGTCAACTGAGCTGCAAGCCCATTCTGCAAGGAGGAGGCCACAACTGCTTCTCCTTGTGATCAGTTTCAATGCTGACCTGCTGTTATTGTGAACAAATTATATCTTAACATTCAGCCTGAATCTATGATGGAGAAGGACATGACATGTCCCATGTATTATTGCTTGCTCCATTTGGCCTCCTGCACACACCAGAGGTAGGTTTCAGCAGGTTCTGACCAGTTCTGGAGAACTGGTAGTAGGAATTTTGAGTAGTGCGGAGAACCGGTAAATACCACCTCTTACTGGCCCCGCCCGCATCTATTCTCTGCCTCCCGAGTCCCAGCTGATTGGGAGGAAATGGGAATTTTTCAGTAATCTTCCCCTGGAGTGGAGTGGGAATGGAGATTTTACAGTATCCTTCCCCTGCCATGCCCACCAAGCCACGCCCACCAAGCCAAGTCAAGCCACGCCCACCAAGCCACATCCACAGAACCGATAGTAAAAACTTTTGAAACCCACCCTGGCCCACACCCAATGCTATTACCTGTGGAGAAGAAATAGGAGCATCATTTTTGGAGAGGAAACCTATAAACATAAAACCACTTATGCGATCAACAGCAACTTCATAACAATTGGGGACAATGTGTTTGGAGAACCCTCCTAAAAGGAAAAAGAAAACAGGTACTTTCAGTATAACTATTTCACCATGGTTCAGTCAAAATTGGCTGCTTCCCGTTCATTTGTCATTATTATACTATGACAATTTCTTTGAAGAGCTATGGGCCTTTTTATTTTAAAAATTACTCTGATTTATAATTTATGAATTATATGAAATGCTTTACAGATGGCACATAACTCTGTCAATAATTACCAAGATAGAAGGAATGTTTTGTCATACATATGCGGTAACTACGTAAAAAAAATTCAAAGTATTGGAAAGAAATATATCAAAACATTAAACAGATGCTAAAAATAAAGCTCAAACTGAAACCACAAATACTTTTATTAGGTCTAATATGGTACTGAAAACATAAATAAAAATATTGCAATCTACTAAGATTTATGTTGAACAAATTAGGCACAATATTGGTCAAGAGGAACCTTGCCAATAATACAAAACTGGAGACCAAAATGGGAGAATATGTAGCAATGGCAAAATTGACATTACATATCCATAGTAGAAGTTTCACCAAATTTAAGCAATATTTGTATTATATATACTACACATTGCTCAGCAGTGCAAATTTAGACATGTAGAATATAGTTTTGAAGAAGAAATTAAGAAGAAGCTTAATTAAAAAAATACAGGAAAGATTTTAAATAGTTACAAGAAGTAATCTTTGATGTTTAATGCAAAGTATAAATATGTAGATTGTGGACAGAAGTGAGAAAAAAAGGGAAGAGGAGAATTCATTACTAAATAGTGGTCTTATAGTGTTTTTATTCATGTTTAGCAGTTTTTGTTGTTATCAACTGTAAGTATTCAATATAGATCTTTTTTCCTTTGTATATCATTATTATAACAATAAGAAAAATATTTTAGAAGATTGGCTGTTGTATGAGGAGAAAAATAGAGATTATATTCATTCTAGTTTGATAGCCAATAAGTCACTTGCTAGTTTGTTATAACATCATTTGAGAATTGTAATTGGTCTTCCTAGTTTGGTTTCCCATGGTTTCTTTAACTATGGTTTCTTAAATAATTGATTGATTGAATGATTATGTGACATCAAGTTGGTACTGACTCCTAGCAGATAGATAGATAGATAGATAGATAGATAGATAGATAGATAGATAGATAGATAGATAGATAGATAGATAGATAGATAGATAGATAGATAGATAGATAGATATTCTTCATGCCAATTGTCCCTAAAATGGTCTTTCAGGACATTGTAACTGACTCTATCCACCTCATTTCTGATTGTCCTTTTCTTTTTCTTTCCACCTTTCCCAGCATTCAAGTTTTCTCTAGGGCAGGGGTAGGCAAAGTTGGCTCTTCTATGACTCATGGACTTCAACTCCCAGAATTCCTAAGCTAGTATGATTGGCTCAGAAATTCTGGGAGTTGAAGTCCATGAGTCATAGAAGAGCCAACTTTGCCTACCCCTGCTCTAGGGAGCTAGGTATTCACATTATGTGTCCAAAGGAAAATAATTTAAACTTGGTCATTTGTTCTTGATCTCTGAATTCATGTATTTGCTGTATTCTTGCCTGTCAGTGGTATTCTCCTGAATGTTCTCCAGTTCAAAAGCATCATTATTCATAATATCCTGTTTCTTCAAAGTCCATTTTTGCTTCCATTGAATATCACAGGGACAACCACAGTCCTGATTTTTATAGGTAGAGATGCATTCCAATATCTAAATATCAGGCATTTATGATTGCTCTACCTATGGCATATTTCTTGACTGCTTGTTCCTTCATTATTGATGTTTGATCCTAAAAGACAGAAGCTATCTACCACTTGAATATCTTCATTGTCAATTTTAAAGCTGGCTATTGTACACAATGTTATTAGTTTATATTTAATTTTAGTCCCATTTTTTAAAAATATGCTCTTTGACTTTTATCACTAGAACTTTTACATTATTTGCATTTTCAACTCTCAAGATATTCTTATTATCAAATAAACCACAATTTACATGTTTCACATGACATGCTCAACCCAAATCAAACTACATTACAACTTGGCACATGTAAAAAAAGGACAAGGCTTCAATTTCACAATTCTGGCTACCTTCTTAACTTTCTTGACCCCCAGTCCAGATACGAAGAGAAACAATAATTCAGAAAAGAAACAATAATAATTTGTCTTATAGAGTTCTTAAAAATAGTGGAAAAAGTGTGGTATAAATGCTTCTGCAGTATCTAAAAAACCTTTCTTCTGGATTCATATGGCTTTGTTCAAGCTCCTTATTATTCTTAAGCAATCCTTCATGACTTGTAGTATCCCGTAAAAGCCTAAGATACTCAGGGTTGGGATCTGAAGTCATTTCCTCTCCTCTCATTCCAGAGATGCAAGCTGAGTGGAAAATTAGCTTTGATCAAAGAAGTAGAGATAATTAGTTTATATGAACATATTGGCGGCAATTCTATAAATAAAAAAGTGTTTCAAAACTAAGCTGTAGAAGGGATAAAAACATAAGATTAAGATAAGTAATAAAATCAGTATGTTGGTTTGAGAAACAATCTCCTGTGTAATTTTTCTTCTTCTTCACTTACTATTTCACTGTGTGAGAGGGAATGTACATTAATGCAAAAGATGGTGCCAGCTGAATAAGAGTTGGAAAATTTAACTAACGGCTTTCTCCATCTGAATCTATTAATTGATTGAATCTAGTTTTGCTGGTAAACTATCATGAAATCATGGTTTAATCCAGCAACCTAATTAGTTTGGGAACCTGGTAGCTAAAGTTTCTTTTCTGCTCTGATGTACCTGGATCCAATAGTATCTCAGTGCTTGAAAAAGTTTTAGTGCTTCCCTTACCTGACATGACACCATTAGATATTTTATTATTTCAAATGACTCACATATTTAATGGATTAGAAGTTGTAGGTTTCTTTGTTTTTTAAAATCCTGAAATCTGCTTTCTGCTTCAGATAAATAATTACAAAATTACAAAAGCTAAATCTAGAAAAGTTAGGAAATTCCTGGAAGCTTGGTTGTCAAGTGCAGGGAATCAGGAGTCTAGGCAGTTCAAATGAATATATAGGTTTATTGCAAACTTAAGCTCTCTACAAGAATCTGAACTACTAATGGTCAAAGCAAATTGGCAGTAAATAAGTCAACAGAATTCTAGGTGGGCTGGATTTAGATCTCTTGGGGGCACAAAGGACTCAACACTGATGACATGTTTGACCTCTCCCTTGGACTCAGCCTGGTCATTTCTTATATTGGTACTCAGACAAATCAGCTATCAGCAGGCACATAGAGGTAAACAACATTTAGACATCATTCAAAATAGACAAAAAAAAAGCTAAAAGGGGAAAAAAGACCAGGGCAATTAGTACCCAGATAAGGAGGCATTAATACCAGGATTAACACCAGACAAACCCTTAAGCAGTAAACAATAGCCTAATGAAGGAACTACCGAGGAGATAATCACTCTCTCACCAACATTGGCAGAGTAAGCTACTCCAAAACAGGGAGCAAACCTCACACTCATTAGTACCCTGATGTTACCTATTTAGGTAATGGACTATCTGTAAGGAAACAATCAAGCTCAGAAAACACAAAGGATTGCAGAATTGCAAAATTCAGGATAACAAAGTCAACCCAGTTTTAAAATGCTGAGATTCAACCTAAGCCAGAGTTTAAACATTAAACATGCCAACATACTTTTTAGTATTGATGTTCTTTCCACATAATTTAGAAATTTGTTCACTCTATATAGTTTGAGGAAATAGCCAGAGTCCTTTGGGTACTTGAAATGGAGAGCTGGTGCCAACTCTGGGGCAACTTGATTTATTTTAGTGAACATGGGTTTTCCAAGTAACTGCAAGAAAAATCCCCTAGAAAAAAAGAAGGAAAGATAAAAAAAACAAATAGAAGCCAAAAGACAAATCCAAATAGTAGTTAAATTAAAAGTAGCAAATATGTTCCTATAGTGGTCATTGATAATTGTCTAGAAGAACTGTAGAAAAATGGAATTTCTGCAAACATGTTTTGAATTGGGAATTTTTCAAAAGTTTTTGATGAATGAGTCTCATCCTCTTTCTACTTCTCACTTAGCATTAAATGAAATGCACTTTCTATCTGCTGAAAAATAAGGTACAATATTATTCCTTGAATGTTCCAGGATAAGCCTTGACATACAATGCAATAAACTCAATAATTGGTGACATAGATATTTGATAAATACATAAATGAAACTTAGGGAAACCTCTGCTTCAGGATTGGCAATTCACCTGTAAATCCTTTTCCTATGCCATTTTTAAGGGAATAATGAAATAGAATAAAATTGTTCCATTTTGCTACTTCCTATTTCATGTTGTATTTTTTTAGATGGATTTTTGTTTTTTAAAAAAATATAACTTTAATTTTATGACTTTGTCTAGGCAGCACCTTGATTTATATTAAAATTGAATAAGATGGCTGAGAGGAGTCACCTTCCTTTTTCTAACCTTTAAAAACCATTGTGTTTATAGCAGTACAAAACATTTTAAAAAGTGTTTTTTTTTGCAATTCCAATCATTAAGCAACACAGGCTTTCAATGCACCTGCCATTTTTTAGTGCTAAAGAAAATGGGAGAAACTGCCCCTTGGCAATCTTATAGTTTCTAAACTTGTAAGCCAAATTTCACTCTGCCTAGGATCCTATAGGCATGAAATTCAGGGAACATTTTATTTTAAACTCCATCTCTGGCCAGTATTACTGAAAATAGTGGTTGAAGCAAAAAGCACACAACTGAAGCTCTAAAATAGCTTTAATGTTTATTTTTTATTTGTTGGCCTTTAACTCAGGCCTGAAAAAACATGAAACTCAGAGGTGTGCAATATTCAAGCTCAATGCAAACAAAGATACTTCTGATCTGGCTATGCCTGGCACCTGTTCCTTAAAGGAGCTATGCCATTTCCTGGGCTGGCATGGCAGGCATACAGATTCAAGAAAAGTTCTGACTGTGTTTCAAGGGTGATGACTTGAATACAACATAAGGTTGTATTCCATGGCTGTCTAGTATCCAAGAGCATTTTTTTCTATCCCCCTTTTGAATCCCAGCAAAGACACTGTTCTTCTAAGGAACAGTAGATACAGCAAGGCTGTCTTTATGCCACGTATAAAACTTTCTTGTTTATATCGAATTCAAATATTATATATCTCTAAACCACTGTTTTGCTGGCTGGGCAATTCTGGGAGTTACAGTCCACACCAATGTTCTCTCTAACATTGAAAATCACTGAGTGGCAGTTGGAAACTGCTGTGCTGCGCTTTCTTTTCTGGAGGGACCGAACCGGCCTCCCTGAATGAAGAGTAAGCTAGTGGGCAGCAGCCTTTGATCTCGCTCTCCTCCTCTCCCAAGTTAAAGCTTCCGCCTCTCTTCGTTGAAGGCTCCTTCCCCCCACCCCCCACGATCGACTGGTGATCAATGTTCCCTCTGACATAAGAAAACGGCGCATGGCAGTTAGAAACTGCTGCATGGCGTTTTCTTATCACGTGCATGGCCGCGCAGCCGCGCAGCTTAGAGGGAACAGTGGTCCACACATCTTAAAGTTGCCAAGTTTGAAAAATACTGCTTTAAACCCTGCTAGATTTTCTCAGTAGCAAAAGTTTTGTGACAGAGAGAGAGAGAGAGAGAGAGAGAGAGAGAGAGAGAGAGAGAGAGAGAGAGAGAGAGAGAGAGAGAGAGAGAGAACAGTGTTTCCAGCCTTGTCCATGCTTGCTATATAGCCATAGCCATTCTGCATCATTGTCACACAATTGCAATCTTTGGTAAAGGTATGTGCCTCAGCTACAAAGATTTTAACATGTTACTACTTCCCCTCTGAAATCATGACATTATTATAGATAAAGGGAAACGTATAAAATATCACTTATCACTAGCTAAACAAGAGAGGAGTGTCAAAATAGTGGCCAAGATTGTGTGATCAACATTGTACTGCTTTTACATATGTTGTACATGTGATGCACATCAACAAGACCAAGGTTCTGGTCATCGCTACCATCTTGAATCCTTTGACCTCACCTACAACCCTGGATGCCCCTAGTTGAATCAGGATTGCTGACTCACTTTCATAATATTTAAGGACTAGGGAAAATATCTGGACAAATATGTTTTACTCATCCAATTATTTGTGAAGAAGGAAACAGAATTTTTTCAGGCATAGCTGTCTGTAACCTCCATATAGTGATGTGTAATGCTCCTTTTTTATGTTTGTTTCTTAATGTAATCTTCAACAATTGCACAGAGTGTGAAGAGTCATTGTGATGTATTGGTCCAGATGTTGGGTTAGAACTGGACAAGCCCAGATTCAAGCCCATTTTTACCCATGGAAGCTCCCAACATCACTTTGGGCTACTCAATCTTTCTCAGCCTAACCTATCCATGGGTTATGGAATCACATAAGAATGCCCACTTTGGTATCCTATATAGATATTCTGCTTCTCCTGTGTGCATACATTCACTTACAGCAATCCAAACAATCAGCAATCCAAACAAGCTATTTCAGAATCACTTGTCAGAATGAATTAACTATTTTCGGGGGGGGGGATATGAAAGAGAAAAGGTAGAGTGGAAGAGCTGTCACCCTATTCAGGCTGAGAATCACTACATGCCTTTGCAGCTTTCAGTTTTTATTTAATTGATTATAGTTTATTTATATTATACTTACTGCCCCCTTCTACATTCATGGATACTTAGCAAGTCCCTTCCATGTAGTCATTTGTCTACAATCTACTTGCTTCAGCAAGAGGATGGCATCTTTGGTTTGCAGTAATTTCTTTCCCATCAAATAGTTATGTCAGATACCAAGAAATGGTACATACTTCATCATGACTTACTTGGAAGGCAAAATTTAGGGTTGCTAACCCTCGACTTCTGTCATTACCTTTTACTGCTTCCTTCAGGTATCCCTTCCTTAATATGCTTCATATCTTGAGTCTCCGAACTGTTGGAATTAGGATTTCCAGCCTGGAAAATGCATTTGTGAGATGGAGACTTAATGATCCTGATGTGTCTCTTATTAGAAAGGACCAATGGTTGGGTGAGTCAACGGTATTCATTTAATGTCACTGAATGCATGCCATAAGAAACCCCTAAAAGAATACTGAGATTCTATTTATATCCCAGAGACATTTTGGCTCCTGGGCTCAGTGACTGTATGCTTTTGCTAATTGTGCATGACCCCTATGGGAACCTGCCACTGAATCAAGGGAGAGAGAGAGAGTAATAGGGCCCAAAGTATTTAGGAAGAAAAATTTGAAGAGTGCAGCATACTTCATCTACCAAAATTATACTCTTGCTTGCCAGGAAACCAATGTTTGCTCTTTTCTCATATTGCTTCTGCAGAAAGGTTATACGGATGGGCACACACAGATATAGAGGAAAATCCAGAAAGGCTTTAGGAAGCAACAGGATATCACTGGGTAGTGGAAAAAATCTCTGCTTTCTTTGTAAACAGAAACTGCTAGGATATAAAATCAAAACATTGGAATAAATGCAGTCGAATTTGGCAAACCTCCTTAAAAAGAAAAAGAGAAAGAGAGAGAACATCCTGGCATATTTTGTTAAGCATGGTTAAGTAAACTTTGAATCTGGTTGCAAACATATATGTAGAGCAGTTGGCTTCGTAACTGCCAATAGCAATAACTTGGTACATTTCAACTGGGGAATATGTGAGCAAAGTTTTTGCTACCTTGTGCCCTTCATATATGGGTTCTACCTTTTATTTTCTTTGAAATAATTATCCAAAATCTATAGCAGGGGTCCCCAAACTAGGCAACTTTAAGACTTGTGGACTTCAACTCCCAGAATTCTCTAGCCAGCTAGGCTGGTTGGAGAATTCTGGGAGTTGAAGTCCACAAGTCTTAAAGTTGCCAAGTTTGAAGACTCTGATCTATAGCAATAGCACTTAGCCTTATATATCACTTCACAGTGCTTTATAGCCCTCTCAAGCAGTTTATAGAGTCAGCATATTGCCCCCAACAATTTGGGTTCTCATTTTACTGACCTCAGAAGGATGGAAGGCTGAATGAACCTTGAGCCAGTTGGGATCAAACTGCTGGCAGATGGCAGAGTTAGCCTGCAATACTGCATTCTAACCACTGTGCCATCACGACTATAAATGTTATTGGTTTATGAAAATTGTGAAGATCTTGTTGCAGTGCTGAGAAAAATTACTCCTCCAAATGAACATCCACAGGAATGATCTTTAGCTATTTTGACAGCATTTTATCAGATTAAGTGCCTACAAAACTGTTCCTTGGCTCCTGTGAACAGGAAAATTGTTTTAAAAATGGTCAGACATGTTATGGGATTTCACAATTCTAATGCAGTCAGAACATTCCAGATCTTTCATCTACTTAAAGTAGATTGTGGGGGGGGGGGAAGCCCTTAAAAGTCTTTGTACTTTACTGGATTATAATTCTTAGGACAGGGATTAATAGTAGTAGAACATGGAATTTGTTTAAATGTTTAGAAGATTTACTGAATAAAACATGAACAACTTGATAGGAGAATGAAAATTCACAATCATTTGGCTGAGCCTGATTGTCTTTATATCCTGACCCAGGTCTGGCATTTAGTTATCTGCACTTTCCCAGCAATTTTTATTCCTTGGCCTGGACAAGATTAGCACCTGGATGAAAACAGCTGGTGGAAAAGAAACTAAAATTACTTGATGGCAGTGTTAACAAGGGATACAAGTTTTGAGAGATGTGCCATCTCCAATCTATTAGGAATTATTGAAAGGACTCTACTTTTATATTTATTAATTGGACTGTGGCCTTGAAGATTTTTTAATTCCTCTGTGCAATTCCCAAATGATATGAAGTATTTCCACTGCTCACAGTGCTGTTTAATGTCTATGTATATTTACCCATGTAGTAAGGCTGTAAAATTATTATTTTATTATTTTTACTCCCCCTCTTATTGGTATTATTATGATTATGATTATTCTGTTGTTTTGCATGCTTTTGATCGGGAGACAAATTCCTTATGTGTTTAATCACACGTGGCCAAATAAAGAATTCAATTCAATTCAATTCAATTCTGACAGCGGTGCATCTCATGTGCTTTAAATCTTCAAGGAAGTTGGTGATCTCACTTGTGATTTCATATTATAAAAGTTACATTCCTATTAATATATTTCCAGATGCTTACCAGAGATGATATCAGGATCAGTCGGCCAGTTTTGTTTCAGTTAGTCCTGTTCCTGGCTATAGTTTATAATTTATTACTTTTCATGGGATTCCCTGATCATTTTGCTCCCTTTTCTTGGCGCAAGGATTGTGTACTTCATAGAAGAAGTGCCTTGTATGCAGAAATGAAATTATATTATTATACACAGATTGACTCAGGAAGACAATATCTCATGGATGGAATGTGAAGTTCTGGCTCATTAAATTATGAGGTGCCCAAGCAGTGTTGTGGGAATGTCTCATATTTCATTATTCCATCAGTTCTCATCTTTGGAGAGCTGCCTTATCTTGCCATGTTGCTGCCTTATCTTGCCATGTTGCTGCCTTATCTTGCCATGTTTCAACTAAACCCCACTGGATTTTTCAAGGAGGATACCATTGTGCTTGTTCACAGAGTCTTCTATCAATGTGTACTCTAAGCTTTGCATTTCCCTTTCCTTAGAGAAACTCAGAGATTTCATCCAAAACTTTCCGAGGAAATTCTAAACAATCATTTGAGCCCAGCTCTTCTTCTTTTTACTTATGGTGTAGCTTTACTTCAGATCTCACGTTTGATTAGTAAATGGCACTCTTAACAATTGCTCCTTTGATTTCTTTTTTGGCCTGATTTAGACACTTCAGATGGTTTGTCAAACCCAATCAATCCTGGGTCTTCAGGGTTGTGGGCAGGGCATCGTGATCCAAGTCCCTCCTCTTTTTGATACACATCACATGCATATTTCAAAGACTTGGATTGTAATGTTGCATCAACCATCTTTCAGATATTGACCTTACTTACTTACCCACAGATACCCTCATGAAAGAAATAAACAAAAAAAGCCCTTCCATTCTGTATTTTACCACACCATTTCTTAGCTGACTTCTTCAGAATTTGCAAATTTATATTTTATGTAATATGTATTTAGCTGATTTAAATTCTAAATGTGTTTTTAAATACACCCTTGCCTGGACAGAATTGTAAACTTGTTGCTATAACTACTGTTTACTCTCACTTTGTATACCCTTCAACCAAATGTTGCTGAGGTTAAATAATTTAGATTTGGAGAAACGACAAACAGATTCCAACTTTGCAAACATTACAAGGCAGTCAACCTCTGAGGCATTTTAACAGGAACCAACAGGAAGTGGCTTCAGTGGAAGTAGACATTCACTTATAAACAGAGTGAGACCAACAAATCCTCTTCACCCCTCCCTCAGCCTAAGGAAGGCTTGCAGGCATATTTTTGAATCACTTTGTGACCCTTTAAAATAATAAAATAAAATGCTTTTATTGATAGTGGATTATCTCTGGTACTCTGGAATATTAATGATTTTAATTTCTAAATTCTCCATGTCACTTTTTTCTGGTGGGTTAGGAGATTGCCTGTCAGCCAGCCAGTAGCCCACATAGGGATGTTGATTCTTCTGCTACCACTGTTGTTTACTTCATGTATAAAACACTTGGCTGCTTTCTTGCTTATTACATTGTAGTGCTTACAACTAGACTGCCAGATTTTGCCATATGATATGCTCCAACTTGTTGACTGACTAGCCCTTCCATAATTAGACTAAATTTCTGTCTCCTGTTTTATAGATCCCAGAATTCAGATCTACAATGGTTGTAGAATCTAGCAAACAGATGGAGGGCTAGAAATATATTGGTGTGATCACATTCCATATGATGGAATGCAATTGTTGTAAAATAATTGCAAGAATTAAAATCAAGGGCAAAGCTGCCAATGCAGATCTTGTGACAACCTGAGATATTGTCTCTACTAGGGACATAGTGAATGTGCTATACTAGTGCCAATTCTGTTCTAATGAATAGTTTGGCTGCCCATCTGCCATATCATCTCTCCTAGAGTCTGGAACAACTCACCAATGATGTTCTCAGAAAGAGACTTGGATTGCTGCTGGAAGTGCTATGAGAAGAAACAGTGGATTGGGCTAGGATGTTGTAGTGGTTAATCTTGGGATTAGGATTGAAGAAAGCCAAAATATACTTTGGGCAAGTCATGTTATCTCAGTCTATGTTACTCCAAAGGATTGTTCTGAGAAAGAATAAAAGGAGAGAATGCAATGTATACCACCTTGAGCTCCTTGAAGAAAGTCTAGTTATCAATTAATCAAACAATCAATCATGTTCCTATGACTTTTCTTATTGTTAGGTAGTAATAGCACTTAGACTTATATATCACTCCATGATGCTTAACAGCATTTTCTAAGTGATTTACAGAGTCAGCATATTGCCCCCAACAATCGGGGTCCTCATTTTACTGACGTAGGTTGAGTCAACCTTGAGCTGGTCGGGATTGAACTCTTGGCAGTGGGCAGATTCAGTCTGCAATAATGCATTCTAACAACTGACCCACCACGGCTTTTGATCACAATATATCTCTCTGCCATTCTTGTCAGAGGGACCACTTTTGGAGTCATCTACAGGAAGCACTTCAAAACCATATTGCTATAATACATTTCCACATCTATCATGTCTTGAATGTTTTGTTGCTTTCTAGATGCTCCAACATTAGATATAGAGAGTTCCACTTTGCCCCATAGGTTGTATCCCCCAATGCTTTGGGACCTCCTATTTGTTTGTATTGGCCATAATGGTTCCCAAACTGCTTAAATTGAATCCAAAATACAGCTAGAATTAGAGAGAATATTTCAGACCGCCTGATAGTAAATAGTATAATTGAAAAATAGTCCACAGGAAGCCATTTCTAATGGATCCAAAGGTCACCAAATCAATATGCTCACTGGAATTGCTAAAAAATATGTTTTCAAAGGAGTCTCAGAATTGTGTATCTTAAAATAGTTTCTTCCACTCTCTACACCAACATAATATTAAATGGCAAAAGATATTTGAGAGAAAGCTATATTAATGGAGAAATCTGCTTTTCAAAAGAGAATAAAGAGTCAAATGTTTTGTTTTGTTTTTTGGAAAGGGGATGAAACACAACTGCCACCCCAAATATCTTGGAATCCTTGACTGATTCCTTACATTTGGAAAACATCTTCAATTTTTCACAAAAATTGAAAACTTTCCACACCATTCTCATGACTTCATGTTCTTTCTAACATTGCCCCATGCCCATTCTTATCTTAGGTGACAACAACCAATAGTTGGAATAAGATAAGGCCATCAACTCCTAGAGATCTACCAATACATAAAATATTAAACTTTCTACCTCTCACCAAGCTTAAGTCTAGGAAACCAATTGAGACATGTACCACAATTTATGATCCAGATGAAAAATGGTGATTAAAATGGGTGACCTTTAATAACCAAACAGATCATGCAGATCCAAAGAAAAACCACTTCCAGGAATGCAGTTGTCCTGAAAAATATGGAGCCACCTGAATAGAATCAGGACAGGCCATATCAGAATTATGGGAAAGCTCTTTACGTGGAGAGTGGCCTACAATGTGACTGTAGTACATCAGAACAAACAGTAATACACATAGTCTGAGAATATCCCCTTAGGAAATTTCAAGGCAGCCCAGCCACACCAGAAACAGTTAGATGGTTAGCATCCTTAGATATCAAATTATAATATTTATCTTATTGTGATTCTATGGCGTCATATTATGGTGATTTTATCATGGTTTTACCTTAATTTAATATTTATCTCATATAATATGTGTCAGTGGTAAAATCCAAATTTTATTTTACTACCGGTTCTATGGGTGTGGCTTGGTGGGCGTAGCTTGGTGGGCGTGGCAGGGGAAGGATACTCCAAAATCTCCATTCCCACCCGACTCCAGGGGAAGGAAACTACAAAATCCCCATTCCCTCCCCACTCCTGGGGGAAGGATATTGCAAAATCTCCATTCCCAGCCCACTCTGGGTCCAGCCAGAGATGGTATTTGCCGGTTCTCTGAACTACTCAAAATGTCCACTACCAGTTCTCCAGAACCTGTCAGAACCTGCTGGATTTCACCCCTGGTTGAAATCCAGCAGGTTCTGACAGGTTCTGGAGAACCGATAGCTGAAATTTTGAGTAGTGTATATAATACTATACTTAATAATATAATAATATATAATAATATATAATAATATATAATATAATAATAATAATAATAATAATATAATATAATATAATATAATATAATATAATATAATATAATATAATATAATATAATATAATATAATATAATATTATATAATATTATATAATATTATAATATAATATAATATAATATAATATAATATAATATAATATAATATAATATAATATAATATAATATAATATAATATAATATAATATAATATAATATAATATAATATAATATAATATAATATAATATTATAATATAATATAATATAATATAATATAATATAATATAATATAATATAATATAATATAATAATATAATATAATATAATATAATATAATATAATATAATATAATATAATATAATATAATATAATATAATATAATATAATATAATATAATATAATATAATATAATATAATATAATATAATAATATAATATAATATAATATAATATAATCACACATATATATATATATATATAATATATATATACACACACATATATATAATATATACACATATATATTATATTATATCACACACACATGTATATGTATGTATATATGTATATGTGTATGTATGTGTATGTATATGTGTATATGTATGTATGTGTGTGTGTGTGTGTGTGTGTGTGTGTGTGTGTGTGTGTATTAGTGTTGTATATCAGTGGTTGCATGACCTCTGTAGATACTATATGCTAAATAAATAAATAACTTGAATCTGCCTTGGGACATGTTTTTGTATAGGTTGTTATTAATAGTTTCTCTTTCTTCTGTTGGAGTGGATTGCTATTCCCATAGAGAGATGACAGATCTTGGAGAACTGCTAAAATCAGACATTCACTATTTCTTTGGGAATATTTCTTTGTACTTCGGCAACTGGTAAATTGGTGAAATATGGGAACTAGACGATAGTCTAACTTCAGAACTACAGTAGTAGAAGGTAGATAGAAATAAGAATCCGTGATGAAGTCAAATTCTTTTAAATAACACATAGCTGTAGATTTCAACAAGTGATAGGCATTTGCAGATACAGCTGACTTCATTATCCAGTATATTAAGCCTTCAGTTAAAGTTGTAGTGTGGTTTTCTACAGAAGGTAATTACATATCAATCTGGCATACATCCAAAGTAATGTTATACTATAAAATACCAGACTGCAGCGTAAGAGAAGAAGGTAAAGGAATTCATTTGTCCTTTCTTGCACTCCTGTTAAAAATCCTCTTTTGATGTTCTATTTCTATTGGAAATAAGTTCCCTATTTGGCATCAATTTTAATTCCTTCTCTACTGTGATCTGCCTAGAATATTTTTAGAAAACCGTGTTATGGATAAAGCAGTTGCAATTTTATAACAAGCAACCTTGGGCCTATAGGCCAATATAACCTGCAAGTGAGTTTCCCTTAAGGCCACAAAGTTCTTCCCAAGGCCTAGCCCCTTTTTGAATCTGGCCCCATATTACTATGAGCAAAATGGGTGGGCTATTCAAAAGAGTAGTGGGGAGAATAGTAATAAAGTAAAAAAGTATAAGAGCTACACAAAATATGAAACCAAGATAAAAGCTGAAGAAACAATGGCATTATTATGTGATATGAAGAAATAAAATTGTCAGCTTGATTGTGTTAGTATACTTATTAATAAATGGTACCATGGATGTCCCTGAACTTGAGTAGAACAAGAGCAAAATGGTATGAGAAGTAGGGGAATTATGAAGCAAGGGAAGTCATTCATCAACTAGATGTGTCCTTATATAGCTAGCCTACCATAGAAAGAATTATTTTTATCCAGGGCAAAAATAAAACAAAATATCCCTTCCCCTACACCAGAGATGGCGAACCTTTTTTGGGCTGGGTGCCAAAAGGGTGTGTGCACACGCCATAGCACGCACGCGTGCCCACACCCATAATGTAATGCCCTCCCCCATGCATACGGACAACCCCCACCCTGTCCCCATGCGCATACGCACAAGCCCCCTGCCTCACCCCCGCACATGCGCACAGGCCTCACTGAAGCCTTCAGATTTCCGGTAAGCCTGTTGGGCTGTTTTTCGCTGTCCCCAGGGTTCAGGAGGCTGAAAGGAAGGCCAAAAATCAGCTGGCCAGCACATGTGCACTGGAGCCGACATAGGGAAATGCCTCGCGTGCCCTCAGATATGGCTCCGCGTGCCACCTGTGGCACGCGTGCCATAGGTTCACCATCACTGCCCTATACACAGAGAGAGAGAGAGAGAGAGAGAGAGAGAGAGAGAGACAGAGACAGACAGAGACACAGAGAGAGACAGAGACAGAGACACAGAGACAGAGACAGAGACAGAGACAGAGACACGAGACAGAGAGACGAGACAGAAAGACGAGACAGAGAGAGAAACAAAGGATAAATATGCAACAATAACTTTTTAGACCACCTGTTAGATCTAAAACTTAAATAAAAATGGATGATGGTCATAGCTTAGTACTTTGTTTGGAAATATACCCACCAGCTCAGAAAAAAAGCAAAGATCAGCTGGAGGGCTCAGCACCTCTTGGAATGTGGTAAACTATTAGTTTCTCATAAGATGATCACTGAGCAAACATACAAGATGAGCAAACAGCAATTTGACAATGGAGTTGGAAAAAGCAGCAGAGAAACAAGAGACAAGTAGAATATAAAACCAATAAGGGGAAGATATTGCTGATTGTTTGCTGTCAATTGACTTCCTGGATGATTGCCCATTGAGTATGCTTGGAGCATTGGCCTTGCTGATCCTAGCAATCGGGCATAGGAACCCTGTTTGCAGATACAAAGCCAACAAGGTGAACAAATGGGAACTTGGCAAAGGAGCCAAAGAGGGGACTTTTTGTTGTCCGTTTTTTGCTCCTTTCTTTTTTTCTTCTATCCCCTCTCCCTTCAGTTCAAGGACAGGCAGCTTTTGGGAGCTTGTAACAAAAGCAACCCAACAGGGAACATTCATGAAGAACTTAGGCAGGGAAGGCTCCAAGCAACATGAAGAGCAAGCAAAGCAACATTTATCTTCTTGCTTGAAGAAAATTCAGTCTACATTTGTTCCAAGAATAAGCTGATTTCTGAAGAGGAAGAGAAGAGAAGAGAAGAGAAGAGAAGAGAAGAGAAAAGAAGAGTTTGATGAGAGAAAGGCTATGCTGATATACTTTAAAGAAAATTAGAAAATTCAAGGCAAAGCAAGTGAAGTTCTCCAGGAGGGCAGAGAAGTAAAGAGAACACCAAGCAACTGGGGAATTTTTTTCCAGAGAGGTAAAGGCAGCCGTGTACAGATATAATCCAAAGAAGCAAGAAGATTAGGAAGCACACAGTGATCCATACCATTTCTTCCTCTAGAGCACAGATTTGTAACCTGAGGTCTATGGATCCCTTTGGGATCTATGGGTCGATTTTAAGAGGCCAGTGAACTTGGATGAGAAAAAAAGGAATCTAAACAAACTTTGATTCTTAGGGAGTTCCCAATCAAACACAGACATTTATAAACAATGACAAAGAACACCATTATTTTTAATTGGGAAAAGTAACACAATTTCATAAAATCTTATGCAATGAGTTGAAGGCAAAGTCTGGAGAATTTGATTGCAGCAAAGAATCAAAACCTTTGAACATGATGCTATGGATGGCAATCGAGAAATTGGATGAAATCAGTACAGAAGAGTGAGTGAGACCAGGGCTCAACTAAATTTAATTTAGACTTAAATGAAATTAAAATGAAATGAAATTTAAATAATTATGTAATTGTTTCCCCTTCATGTCACATTGCAAATTGCAGATGAACAGCACCCAGGCTGGGCATGATATACATGTGGCATATGGGACAGAAGTTATACATTCCTGAGTTATATAATTGTCCTTTATAAACAATGGAAAACTGAATTTCACATTGTCTTCTTCAGCCAGGCAATACATACTCAGCTCAGCTTTAACAGAATTGGAAGGGACCTTGCAGGTCATCTAGTCCAACCCCCTGCCCAAGCAGGAGACCCTACATCTGCCTCTACCTAGGATTGAACTCACAACCTCCTGATTGTGAGGCAAGAGCTCCACTGAGTCAAACCAGCTATGTTGGTCCTTTAATCAGGTTCCCCTGTAAGCTACCTTAAACACTACATATTTATTTAATTTCATTAATATGAAATTAACAGTCATAAAAACCTAATACAACAAAATTTAAGAGTCACAAAAACAAAATTTAAGAGTCACAAAACAAGATTCAACATGAATCAATAAAGGAAACAATGATTAAACAAATAACATTATGATAACACCACACACACACATACACATGGGCAGCATCAACACTCAAAAAACCCTGTGACACCACTCAATTTTTGCAGCTTTTCAAAAAGCTAATGCAGCTTTTTGAGGCCTCTAGAGCAGGGGTTTCAAACTTGCGGCTCCCAGGCCGCCATGCATCAGGTGCTGGCCACACCCACCCCGGTTTAGCAAAGGGGGGGAAGTCACAATATGTCACATGATGACAATGTGACGCAGTGAGTTTGACACCCCTGCTCTAGAGGAAAGTGGGAGCTACCACAAAAACACCCCACTCCTTTTGAGACACTACATATATCCCCTTTCTTCAACATCCACAGGGGCAGAGAAAGAATTGGATAGAGTCAGTGGTGGGTTCCTACCAGTGCGGTCCACTCTATAGCACCGGTAGCGGCCCGCTGGTGATTTCACAGTACCGGTGCGGTCGGTTGCCGGTGCCTGGGCACCGCCATTTTTTTGAAATTTTTTTTAATTTTTTTTAAAAATTTTCTTCTGCACATGCCCAGAAGCCAAGTTTCCGGTACTACTCATGTGCTGCCTTCCTACCCCACAGTGAGTCCAAGCAGGGGAGGATGGCTGAGGGAGCACGTGAGATGCTGAAAGAATGGATGGCAGGAGCTATCTCCATTCCCCTCCCTTCAGCAGTCCAAGAAGCCACGAACGCATGGTGATGATCCCAGGCATTTTCGCACATTTGAGGCTTCTCGAGCTGCTGAGGGAAGGGGGAATGGGCGGCAGGACCTATCTCAGTTCCTCTCCCTTCAGCAGTCTGAGAAGCCACACCCACCAAGTCACATGGCTGGCAAGCCACACCCACAAAATAAGCCACGCCAACAGAGTGGTAGTAAAAACAATAGGAACCCACCCCTGGATAGAGTCTTATGTAGAAGAGAGAGTTCTGCAAATACTTGAATGGTAACAGAGAGGCGATCTTAACTTAGCCATTCTAGCACTGCCCTACATTTTAGTTCTTCGCTGATTTTTTAAAATGAACATTAAAAAAATATCTGTTGTCAAGATCATTTGAAAATAATTGTGCCGAGATCCACACCTTGATATCTTGCAAGCAATTTTTTTCTTAGATGTTTTGCCAGATGGGTCATATTGTGCAGGTGCTCCTACTGAGGAGCATTGCCCATAGTCATTCATTTGCATTTCATTGGCAGGGCAAGCACCCACACAATGCCAGATGGAAATGGCTGTGCACTGTATAGCTAGAAAAAAAAGCAAATATATTATAGCAGTCGAGCTTGTGACCTGCAACATTCCCAAATAATATTGGAGTTAAGGGGTTGAGTTTAGGGATTTAGTAAATGGCAGTCTCTCTGACCTTAATTACTCTAATGCCTCCTCTAATCCTATCAGGGCTCTGTAAAAGAAATGCATTGCTAGTATCTGAACAAAAGATTACCCAGTCTCCTTAAACTGGTGCATTTGGGCACATCATGTTAAAAATTCAAAACAATGTAATACAAGTCACCTGTTGCCCAGGAAACTTCTGCTTTCAGAGAGCATGGAACACCACATTAATCAGTCCTGATGGCTGGCCTTCTATGGCTTTTTTTTCCCTCCATTGTGCTCAGCAGCGCAGCTTTGGCAGAAGAAAAGGCAGGGTGGGAGACATGTTATCTGACACTTTTGACCTGCTCCTACACCAATATTCAGGGCTAAACTCACAAGGGAAGTGGTGGAAATATTACACATGTATATTCACACACATGCTTGGATTCTTAATTACAGCGATGTGCACAGAAGGTTCCCCCTCCTATGCCTTTTGCTATGTAACTCATCTCTCTCCAAGATCCGTAGCTAGAGTTTGCCAAGTAAAATCTGCGCACGGGCTTTGAAAGCAACTGCAAATTAACACAGATGACATTATGAATTATGACCCCATGTAACTTTACAAACAATAGTATTTTATATTAGAAAGAGATGTTAGGTACTATATAGCTCAACCAAGTCCCAATTAAGCAGGGAAAACACATTCTGCTCAATCTGGAAAATTATTTTGGATGGCTGAACCCTGACAGCACATACTGTTTTCTAACCTGGAAAACATATTTTCCATTTACTTCCTGAAAGGCAATTGGTCAAAGACTTTCTTTGAATAGAAGACCCTTGTGCTTAATGGGCTAGGGACTGAGATAACTGGCCATCAACAATACTGCTCTTATGTGAAAAATATGATGATTGCTATGGAAATATCAGTTCTCCCCATTACCTTTGGGATTCAAGGAAAGAGGTCAGAATGCCCTCAGTTTTGGCTTAGTTGGGAAATTGTGTCACATTCTTTCACATCTTGGATGGACACAACTCTATCTACAGATGATGGACACAACTCTATCTACAGAACTCTACCACAGAGAAGAGGGGGTCAGGCTGTTTTCCAAGGCTCCGCAAGGCCAGACAAGGAATAATGGATGGAAGCTGACCAAGGAGAGATTCAACCTGGAAATAAGGAGAAACTTTCTGTTGGTGAGAGCGATTAACCAGTGGAACAGCTTGCCTGCGGAGGTTGTGAGAGCTCCAACACTTGAGACGTTCAAAGGGAGATTGGACTGCCATTTGTCCGAAATGGTGTAGGGACTCCTGCTTGAGCAGGGGGTCGGACTAGATGACCTACAAGGTCCCTTCCAACTCTAATAAATCTGTAATGATCAGTTGGAGTTTTTCACATTTTTCAATATATACAGTAATTATAAAGGATGATTTACAAAAGTTAAATATAGTTCAACGAGAACAAACATGAAACAACAAACACAAAAGAAAAAGACATAAAGAAAAGCAGCACTAAAAATCTGTGGCTCATGTGGAGGTGGCCTGAGCTGAAAGCAGAGGAAAATAAAATAAAAAGAGCATCTTGCTGAAAGTAAAAGACACACATCCAAAGTTTTCCCTGGCAGGGCAACAGTTGTTCCCTTCCATCTCAGCTGGCCTGGATTCTTGTAAAAAGCCCATGAGTTAATCTCAATACACAATAAACCAATTTTTCAGAAGTCAAAGACCGAAGGCTTGTTGCCGTGGATATCACTTTTCCAGCTGAATGTCATCTAAGCCATAGTTGGCTTTGGATGACAATTGTTGAAATTCAATGCATCTGCACAGCTCCAGAATGGGGAGGGGGGAAAACTATTATTGACTGATTACACTCAATAATTGACTATTGCGGTGTGAAAAGCCGAGCACTGCAAGGATTTTGCTGGACAAGTCAAAGCAAGCTAAAATAATTGTGGCAGGGTGACAAAATACACTGTTTCACCCCATTGGCTAATCCAATCTAATCTCACAACTTTCATCTTATTTACGCATTAATTCAATTTGTACGGCCACCCACTCAACATGCGATTCAAGGTGTTTTACATAATTAAAGGCAACAAATAATAACCAACAAAGTAAAATATATTAAAGTAAAATATATATTGCAATTCAAACAACAGGAACAATGAAAATGGGCTCATAAAACCTCCTGAGGCAGCACTTTTGTCTATGCAAATGATATGAATTTGATTATATTCTTCAGCTTGCTGACATTTTGAGCTTTACTTTTTTCCCAAGGTTGCTCTGAGAATAAAGAAAAATCTCTCCCATGAATAAAATTCTTCCACCAGGAAGCAAGGAGTCCAAATTTGATAAACAATAGCAACTATCAAAGGAATAACTATACAGTTACTAAATACTTCATTGAAGAATGTGAATTATGTCTTTCATCAACTACCATGTTTCCCCGAAAATAAGACCCTGTCTTATATTTTTTTGAACCCTGAAATAAGAGCTTGGCCTTATTGCCATGCACTCAAAAGCCCAATTGGGCTTATTATCAGGGGATGTCTTATTTTGGGGGAAACAGGGTAATATAAATGTGAGTAGCCTAGAAATTCTGAAACATTTAATCTGTAGATCAGTGTTTCTCAACTTTGGCCACTTTGAGATGTCTGGACTTCAACTCCCTGAATTCTCCAGCTAGCATTGTGTCTAGGCAGTTCAGGGCATTGAGGTCCAGACAACTCAAAAGTTGTTGGAGTTGAAGAACTGTCTAGTCCAAAATGTTTTTTCCATCATGAACTGAACAGTGGGAATGCAGTACAGAAGTACTTCCTTTGCCCCGAAAATAAGACCCTGTCTTATATTTTTTTGAACCCTGAAATAAGTGCTTGGCCTTGTTGCCATGCACTCAAAAGCCCGATTGGGCTTATTATCAGGGGATGTCTTGTTTTGGGGGAAACAGAGTAGTGTTGGAGAAATGCTCTATCACAACAGTCTCTCTCTCTCTCTCTCTCTCTCTCTCTCTCTCTCTCTCTCTCTCTCTCCCTCCCTCCCTCCCTCCTAGGTTCAGCTCAGGGAGAGATAAAAAAAACTCTTCTGCTTTGATTGTTACTTTAACAGAGAATAGAGAGCCTAGATATAATATTCCTTTTTCAAAAGTTTGAGAATTCAAGAGTTTATTAAGGTGATTGTTTCATTCAGAGTAATATTTAGAGATAGAAAATAACTTCTTGAAGCTTGTTATCTATCTAGCTATAAGCAAAGTTTTTCTTGGGAGAGCTGGTGCATATAATTCTTATGTTTATAATTTGCCATTACCTTATTGCATTAAAAAACTTCAGTGAAAGCTGAAGAGTACACTTATTATTTAATAAAACCTCTTCCTACTTGTTTGGGAAGTAGAAGTGCAGCCTGGATTCATTGTTAATGACTGAAAATTAGCTAAAAGATTATATGTGGAAAGGAAAATAGTGAGTGACCACTAATGGATAAAAACATTAAGTTCAGAGGAGTTGACCTAAATAACAGGTTGGTTAAAGTTATTAAAGGAGTTAATCAACTTTTTTGCTCAGGAAAAAAATGAATGATATTTCCTCAGAAGAAGCTTGTACATGTAAACTGGATCACACTTCGAATGAATGTCATAAAGAGAAGGTCTTGAAACCATGGATTTTTATTATCTGAGTGTGATTCTTCAAATTATGGAGAATGAAAAAGGAAGTTGAAGTGGCAACATTTTAGAAGACGGTTCTTCACCACAAGGTGATATTTTGCATTTTCCCCAAATACATAAAAACAAAAGTTCTATGGATGATAGAATCATATGAAGAAGGATTATTGGAAATCTCTCTTTGGTGTAACCATTTATATACAAGGAGCATTTATGCAATAGGAAATTAAGAAAGGACAAAGATATACCGGTAGTAGATCTGAATGAAAATGATTGGAAGTTGTACACAGAAGTTGCCAAATATGGCCAAGAAAGTGAATGCTTATGTTTAATTATGAATCAAAAGATTAAATACAAGTATGACTCAAAAGATTAAAGCAAGTATGAAGTGGTCTTATCAATACTGTTATGAGGATGCATGACAGTAAAAAGTCATGCATTGGTGGTAGTTAAATATTATTCTCCAGGAAATGGTGATAATGGAACAATTGAGTTTGAAGAAATGTGTATAACATGCATGAATGAGATACAAAGGAAACAATTATTCTGCTAGGTGTCATGAATGGATGGCTAAGAAACAGAACAACACTTATTACGAAAACTAATTCAGAGATCCCAAGATGGTGATTGATGAATGTCTGCTTAAAATAAGGTTTATATATTTCAAACACATAGTTTAGGTGTATTCACATGTACACATGACAGAATGATAGCTATACATATAAAAGTATAATTAATCTGATAATTTTTGTTGAGAATATCACCTTCAGAACATTGTAGCAGAGTCAGTATTGCAACAACAATTTAGCTTTTTGGAGAAAATGTTGAAGGGCTTGTCTTTGAAAAGTCAATAAATATAGAGAGGATTATAGTCAAAGACACTGGAAAAGAGAAGCAAGTCAGAAAATGAGAATTTTCTGAAGTTTGCAAGGGTAGGCTTTCCTACTGTTGTTGTAGTTTAATTCATTGAATCTGATTCTATTATTTCTGAACTCCTTTGCTTTCCTAGTTATAAAGTGGAAAGTCTATACTAACATTGGGAGAAAATTAGATAAAATCACAGACAATGAAAGTATATATTCTTGCTCTATAGCTGGGAAGAAACCAGAGTTTTGGCATGATGGTGGTGGTCCCAACATTTGGGCTTGTTGCGAACAAGTACATCTTACACATAGAAAATGTGTAGCACAGTCATCTCTTCTTCTGCATAGTTTGAAATTGGTTGGCCAGTGATAAAGGATATAAGGGGGTACGGCAAAGCAGAGAATTCCAAGGTAATAATTGTGAAGGCATATATAACTTTGGAATTTGAAGTGGAAGAAAAGATGCAATAGAATGGAAAATTAACGAAAAAGGATATATTAAACATCTTCCTGCCTCTAAATTTGCCATTAAAGCAACATTCTTTAAAGCATTCAGTGATACTTTGCCATATATGCTTTAATACCAATGCAATTTGTCTCTGACAGACAACTTTAGGGAAATGTATTATTGCCTTATTATTGTCTAATAAGAAAGCGGATATTTTGCAGTTGTACCCTTGCGTCTCATGCAAAGATATAGTTGAAGCGCTTTGTGGAAGACTCTATGAATAGGAAATATCTGAGTAGGAAATATCTCCCTCTTTCAAATTTGAATAATCCATGTCTAGGGAATTGGGATAGGGACAGGTCTGATGTTCACTTTTTATACTAGTCTTCATTAACTTAATATTATCTGATGCACTAGGAATGAAATTTACAGAATTCTTAGCCAAAAGCCATGCTAGCTAACAGTTCAATGAGTTATACTGGGATTAGATCTGGAAGATATCAGAATTGGCAAGACCCTTGCAAAGGAATGCGCAGTTCAGAAGTTAGTTATCCACTGGATTTCACTCTTCTTAATTTTCCACTTTAGCTCTAGCAATTCTTGGGTCAAAAATTGAAAGTATTTCAGTGATGTCGTTTGAGTTAAAACACGTTTAGAGATGTTTATTTTGGGGAAATAATGGAAAACTGAGTATCAGTTAGATGCAGCGTTCATCCCTCCTTGTTTGCCAATGGTATATGTTTCCATAAAAAAACATTAATTAACTATACCCTAATCCTATCATTGCAAGCTGGCACTTGTGCCGGCTTTCTTCAGCCTAAAAGAAAGAAGGTTTTAAAAGTATATTTCCACTTTCAATTAACTTGGAAGTGGAAGCATGGAGCTGTAAAATTGGTTTATTTATTTATTATTTATTTATTAGTGACATTTATATACCGCCTCACAGTGCAAGCACTCTCTAAGCGGTTTACACCAGTAAGCAATGTATATTTATATTGCCCCCAACAATCTGGGTCCTCATTTTACCTACCTTGGAAGGATGGAAGGCTGAGTCAACCCTGAGCCGGTGAGATTTGAACCGCTGACCTGCGGATCACAGTCAACTAAAGTGGCTTGCAGTACCCCACTCTAACCGCTGCGCCACCTTGGCTCCTCCTCGGTTCTTAATTGTTGTTCAGTTACTAAGTCATGTCCTACTTTTCCTTACCCCATGGACCATAAGCACGCAACTTCCTTGTCCTCTACTATTTCCTGGAGTTTGCCCAAATTCATGTTCATCGGGTCAATGACACTATTTAATCATCTCATCCTCTGCTGTCCCCTTCTTCGTTTGCCTTCAGTCTTTCCAAATCAGCAGTGTCCTTTCCAATGAGTCTTCTCTTCTCACTGGGTGACCAAAGTATTTGAGCTTCAGCTTCAGTATTTGTTCTTCCAAAGAACAGTCAGGATTGATTTCCTTTAGGAAATCTTAATAGTACCCATCTTTAATTTCTCTTCTAGCAAGTACAAAGGAAAGCTTCTAACTTGGTTTCTAAATAAAAGTAAAAAATAAACTGTGGCATTAAGAAACTTTTGAGAACATCAGAGGGCGATGTGTAAACACCACAAGCTAGCTTTTTGATAAATTTGAAGTTGATTATTCCTATCAGGCAATCACTTTGAGGATATATAGACACCCTATAATAGATATTTCTATTTCATAACTACAGTTTAATGATTCCAAATATTTCAGTTCTGAAAGATTGCCTACCAGTAGGCGTTTACTACCGGTTCCCGTGAATGCACGCGCATGCGCGCAACGCTTCTGCGCATGTATAGAAGCTTCTGCGCATGCACAGAAGCATCCCGGGTGGGTGGGCGGAGCCTCCCATCACCAGTGCTACCAGTTCTAAGAACCAGGCTGAACCGGGAGCAACCCACCGCTGTTGCCTACCCCTTAATCTTGACTGTGTAATGGCAACCACATGCATTATCTCTATTTATATTCTGTTTTAAGTACAGTATTATTTAATTTCTATTACACAAATGAGAGCATTCTTTAGTACAGAGGTGTCAAACTCGCGGCTCATGGGCTAGATGCGTTACGGTCTGGCCACGCCCACACCCAGTTTAGCGAAGGGGAAAAAAGTTGTGATACATCACATGATGACACCGTGACGACACACGTTTGACACCCCTACTTTAGTATCTTCCAAAAGCAGCATACACTTTGATAAAGGAGATTCAATTTGCAACACAAACATTAATAATCAAACTATTTTTAAAAAAAATTATGTGTGTCAAGGAATTCTGATTTAATGAAAACCTATTGTTTGAGCTGGCTGGTTTTAAATAAATAAACAAAGAAATGAATTCATTTTTAGATGTGACTTTTAGATGCAAGTAGCAATAACCTTTAGGCTTACAGTAAATACGGCCCCATGCTGTTTTACAGCACTCTCTGGGTGGTTTACAATATAGAAACATTATTTGCATATTGCCTCCAACAATCTGGATCCTCATTTTACCAACCTCAGAAGGATGGAAAGCTGAGTCAACCTTGAGCCCTATCAGGATCAAACTCCAGACTGTGGGCAGAGTTTGCCTGCAATATTGCGCTTTAAGTGTGTCCTGCAAGTACTAAAAAAGTAAAGACTTTGTCACTACATTCTAGCATGTTGACTGGGGTAAGGAGTTGAAGTCCACACATCTTAAAAATGCCAACTTTGAAAAGCATTGATCTAGATCAGTGGTGGCCAACCTGAAGCCTCCCATGCGCCAATTGGCCCAGGCGTCCTGGGTGGGCGGGCCCGCCTGGATGCCGCCATTTGAGTTTTGCCCTCTGCGCATGCGCAGACGGCAAAACAACGCAAATGGCAGCATCCAGGTGGGCGGGGGGGGAGGAAAGGAGCAGGAAGCGAGGAAAGGAGGAGGCAGCAGCGGCGGCTGCAGAGCCGAAAAGCGGTGGGAGCCGAAGGGGAGGCTCCATCGCCGCAACAGCCCCGGACCTACAACAAAGAACGAGGCAGGGTCACCTTCGCACTCACGAAGGGCCCGCCTGCACCGCATTCACCTCCGGGACTGGGAATCCCCCGCTTTGGCTCTTCACGCAAACCCGGTGTTGCCAGAGAACCCCAAAGCTCCCCATTTGGCAGGGCTCCGTTCCTGAGCTTGGCTCCCTCCATCGGAGGGTGGCCGGCTGGCCGGGCGAGCGAGGCTCTGGGCGGGCGGCAGCCGGGCAGTGGGGCGAGCAAGGCTTCGGGCGGCGGGCAGCCGGGCGAGCGAGGCTTTGGGCGGCGGGCAGGCGGCGGCCGCATCCGGCCAAGCGCTCGCTCGCTCCCCCCGCCGCCCGTCGCCCAAAGCCTCGCTCGCCCGGCCGCCCGCCGCCCAAAGCCTCGCTCGCCCCGCTGCCCGGCCGCCGCCCGCCCAGAGCCTCGCTCGCCCGGCCAGCCGGCCACCCTCCAATGGAGGGAGCCAAGCTCAGGAACGGAGCCCTGCCAAATGGGGAGCTTTGGGGTTCTCTGGCAACACCGGGTTTGCGTGAAGAGCCAAAGCGGGGGATTCCCAGTCCCGGAGGTGAATGCGGTGCAGGCGGGCCCTTCGTGAGTGCGAAGGTGACCCTGCCTCGTTCTTTGTTGTAGGTCCGGGGGTGTTGCGGCGATGGAGCCTCCCCTTCGGCTCCCACCGCTTTTTGGCTTTGGGCGACGGGCGGCGGGCAGGCAGCGGCCGCATCCGGCCAAGCACTCGCTCGCTCCCCCCGCCGGCCCTCCCAGAGCAGCTCCGGGGACATAAAGGAGGCAGATGGACCTCTTGGAAAGCTGCAGGCGGGGGAAGGGCGCCGAAGGAAGCATTACTTACGGTTGCTGAAGCCGCCTGGCAGAAAGCGCGCCCGAGGAGGCGGGCATGGAGGAGCGGCGAAGGCGAGGTGCTCCGGCCCGGGAGAGGGACGGTCGCCGAGGAGGAAGGCCTGCGCCTCAGGAACTTGGCCCCAGCCCGCCGCTCCCCAAAGCCCAGCGCTGCAGGTGCCTTCAGGAGCCCTGAAGCTCTGCCGGCCGCCTCCTTTCCTCGCCTCCCGCCTCCCCTTCGGCTCTGCCGGCAGAGCTTCAGGGCTCCTGAAGGCACCTGCGGCGCTGGGCTTTGGGGAGCGGCGGGCTAGGGCCAAGTTCCGCACACCGGAGGCGAGGAAAGGAGGCGGCCAGCAGAGCCTCCCCTTCGGCTCTGCTGGCCGCTTCCTTTCCTCGCCTCCCACCGCCCCTTCGGCTCTGCGCGCGGCGGGGAGAGCTGCGAGACGCGCGTCCTACCTGGGACTTGTTCCGTCGCGTTCCTCGGTAGTGTGTCCAGGGCAGCCCATTCTAAAAGAGAAAGTCTCGCGAGTTCAAACTTCTCAAACTCGCGAGACGATCTCTTTTAGAACGGGCTGCCCTGGACACAATACTGAGGAACGCGACGGTGGATGCGCCACTTGAAATCGTGGAATGCGCCACGTTTGGCGCATGTGCCACGGTTTGATGATGAGAATTATTTGCTTCTTTTAAACACCATTCACTTGTGATGGGAACAAAGCAAGTAGAATGGGACTGAAGACCATGTATTTGGCCTTTTTTCCAATGATGAGGGAATTTCTCTGGGATTCTGTTCCTTCTATGTCACAGCATTGTTCTATGAATCTGGAATATAGAAAGTTTGTAATATCAAATGTATACATGGTGGGGGGAGCTCTGTTTCTCTGTATCTTTTT
The DNA here is from genome assembly GCA_023053685.1 of Diadophis punctatus similis. Lineage (NCBI taxonomy): Eukaryota > Metazoa > Chordata > Lepidosauria > Squamata > Dipsadidae > Diadophis > Diadophis punctatus. The sequence goes on from JALIGW010000002.1 coordinate 25,129,285, forward strand.
GGATTGCAACTTGTGAAAGAAAAGTAAAAAATGATTCAGTAATGGTTCGGTCGGTGCCGGTCCGTGGGTGGCACCATCTTTTTTTGGGGGGGGGATTTTTCCCCGAATTTTTTACTGTTTTGAAGTTTTTTCCTCTGCTGCTGCTTGAAAAAGGACCCTCCTGCCCGCCCCCGGGTTTATACTTACCTTTATTCCTTTGCCCGAAGCACAGCTGATCAGCTCCTCAGCTGTGTTTCGGGCTAATCATAGCTACTGAGCATGCGCGGAAGCAGAATTGCACTAGGGGACGTGAGCGTATCGAGAGAGCGAGCGCGCAACATCGCAATGCGAACCGGTGGCAAAGGTAAGTGGAACCCACTCCTGATTTGATTGTAGTTTTAATTGTACATCAGCCAATCAGTGGAGCTTCTGTTTATTTATATGTATTCTAGTTCACTCTGAGAACAATCAAGCCTATTGTAGCACATTCTTATCCCTTTGTGTTGGTGGAGTTTAAAAAAAAAAACCTCCTTGATTACAGACAAACCAAAATGAATGTGTTGAAATGTTTGATTATACAACATGAAAGTGCTAGACTGTACTTGTTCACGTACACTTGGGCTGGAGAGAATAAAGGAGTAACTTCCAAGAACAAAATAACTGCTGGCAGTACATTGTGAACATGTCAGGAAAGTTAATATTTTTCTTTCTTTCTTTCTTTCTTTCTTTCTTTCTTTCTTTCTTTCTTTCTTTCTTTCTTTCTTTCTTTCTTTCTTTCTTTCTTTCTTTCTTTCTTTTTCTTTCCTTCTTTCCTTCCTTCCTTCCTTCTTTCTTTCTTTCTTTCCTTCCTTCCTTTCTTCTCTCTCTTTTCTTCTTCCTTCCTTCCTTCCTGCCTGCCTGCCTGCATAAGATTTATGGCTGGTTTTTTTTTCTTATGCAGTAGCTGACAAACATCTCCTATAGAATATATTCTACGTTGTCTGGCATGAATACTATGTTGATCCAAGGAGTGAAGTGTACTGTATGTAGCATGTACTTGGACCACAACTTGCACTAAAATGATATCAGACTTTCCTTTCTGCATGTAACAAGAACAATTCTAGTAAATCAGTTCGAATGCTCTGGCCCTTGAAAGAATTTTTATTCTTATTATATATGTGACTGTGTTCCTTAAAAGCAATTTAAGTCCTGGCAAGGTGAGGGTCACACATTCAGAATCCCCGTAGATGATTGACAGATTAGCAGCAGAAGGAACATCAGCTGATTTACATTTCTCACTACTGTAAGGATAAGTTCATGTTCTTGCTCCCATTGAAACCATTATTATTATTATTATTATTATTATTCCTTCCCTCTGTTGGAGATAATCAAAGAAAGTGGGAGAAAACAACGGGTAGGAACAGCTCCAGGAGCCACCCATTTTCTTTTCTCACTTTTCGCTTTCTCCTTCTCTCTTCTCCAGTTGGTCTCACCAAAGGTCAAGACTGGTAACTTACAAAAGGACTTGTGAAATGAGGACCATATGCCATGCTCCAATGTGCTGGACCCTTGTTGGACAAATGGAACAATTCAAAGTAATTGTCCTTATCTCACAAAAAGCCTTTTTTAAGGCATCAAAAAGTAGCCACAGATGGGGCTACATTTTAGGGTTAGTTTTTAGATTATTTCTTTGTTTCGGCACCTACATATAACATATCTCCCCCTTTTAAACATGTTCTACTCTGAATAGAATAGAATAGAATAGAATAGAATAGAATAGAATAGAATAGAATAGAATAGAATAGAATAGAATAGAATAGAATAGAATAACAGAGTTGGAAGGGACCTTGGAGGTCTTTTAGTCCAACCCACTGCTTAGGCAGGAAACCCTACACCACTTCAGACAAATGGTTATCCAACATCTTTTTTAAAACTTCCAGTGTTGGAGCATTCACAACTTCTGGAGGCAAGCTGTTCCACTGACTAATTGTTCTAACTGTCGGGAAATTTCTCCTTAGTTCTAAGTTGCTTCTCTTCTTGTTTAGTTTCCACCCATTGCTTCTTGTTCTACCCTCAGGTGCTTTGGAGAATAGTTTGACTCCCTCTTCTTTGTGGCAACTCCTGAGATATTGGAACACTGCTATCATGTCTCCCCTAGTCCTTCTTTTCATTAAACTAGACATACCCAGTTCCTGCAACTGTTTTTCATATGTTTTAGCCTCCAGTCCCCTAATCATCTTTGTTGCTCTTCTTTGCACTCTTTCTAGACTCTCAACATCCTTTTTACATCGTGGCGACCAAAACTGAATGCAGTATTCCAAGTATGGCCTTACCAAGGCATTATAAAGTGGTATTAACACTTCACGTGATCTTGATTCTATCCCTCTGTTTATGCAGCCTAGAACTGTGTTGGCGTTTTTGGCAGCTGCTGCACACTGCTGGCTCATATTTAAATGGTTGTCCACTAGGACTCCAAGATCCCTCTCACAGTTACTACTGTTGAGCAAGGTACCACATATACTGTACTTGTGCATTTTGTTTTTCTTGCCTAAATGTAGAACCTTACTTTTTTCACCATTGAATTTCATTTTGTTAGATAGTGCCCAATGTTCAAGTCTGTCAAGATCCTTCTGTATCTTAAACCTATCTTCTGGAGTGTTGGCTATTCCTGCCAGCTTGGTGTCATCTGCAAATTTGATGAGTTCCCCATCTATCTCCTCATCCAAGTCATTGATGAAGATGTTGAATAGTACTGGGCCAAAAACAGAGCCCAAAATGGTACTCTGGAGACATAAATCTCTGGAAATATCATCTGCTGGAATGGCAAGCAGACTCAAGGCCAAATCATTTATTTTTTCAGTATAAAAAATCAGCCTTCCCCATTTGTTGTGGTCTAGATATGTTGAATTATGACCGCCATCGTCTTCCACCTGGATGAATGCTGTAAATTCAGTTCGTTGTACAGGTATAATGATGCCCAGGGAGCCTGATGGCTTCTGGTATTCTTGTTCTAGGCTGTGCTTTAACTCTGAATGCCTGATCATAGTGAGAGATGCTTGACTTGTTTGACATGATTCTTGCAGATTAAAGAGAGCCAGTTCTTCTTTTGCACTTTCTACAGTGCATTGATCACGGCCCAGACCACATCTAAGCTACAAGTGTTAAGCCCCCTTAGGTGTCTCCATTCCTGTCCAAACAGGATTGAGAAATCAATTTGGGCAACCAAGTGGGTGTGATGAATCAGTTCCTGACTCCACCAAACTTTTCAAAGTAGAAGCCAGCACGCCTGCTGATCTTTATGTAAGCTTGACTGCAGCAAGACTGCTAGTACAAGTGTTTTCTTTATCAAGCTAAAAAGATCACTTTGCACAGCATGAGTTTAAGTATTTGCTGTGCCAAGAATTGCTTAGGGGATACCAAAGGCTATACAAATCGCAAGGTAAGATATTATTTTTGAAAAATGAAACAATGCCCCTAATTCTCTGCTCCCCACCCCACCAATACCCTGCTTAAAATCTCATGCAATAAAATGAAATAACACAAACTATAACCAGAATTAAACGCTGGAGAATTTCTTACATTCAGTTTTAAAACTTGCCCATTTGTACACACGTTTTAGATCTCATATGCATTCCACTTTAAAAAAAACAAAAACAAGCCGAGCATAATAAATTAACAAGAATGTATGCTTTGAAAAAAAGTGTATTAATTCTCACAGAGGTCTCAGTTCTCTTCCCCCTCCCCAGCTCAACCAGACCTTGAACAGATCAAGCATCACAGCTAACAGTTATTTCTATTCTGGCTAAAAGGTAAAGTCCAGTTATGCTCAGTTTCTTGTGACTTCAGGTGCTGTAAACCTCAGAACTTTGCACTTCTGTTGGCCACCCTACAAAAGTGGTTTGTCACTGTTTTCTTCTAACATGTTTCTACAACTTCTCATTCTCTCCTACATTGTTGGTATTCCCTGGTGATATTCCATCAAAGGTGCCTTGGTGCAATTGAAAAACATCTGGAAGCCCCATTTGAACACCATCAGCATTGACCAAATCACTAGTAGTAAATTGCAAAAGGTAGCTTTACTTGGAACAGTTTATATCATGTGAGGATACCTTTAAATGCCATCAACAACCGTATCTGCCTGTGCCAGGTGCTTAGGAAGGACTCGATAGGCAGATGAAAATGCCAAATCCAGTCTAAATATCTGGCTGACTCTATGACCATCTCTAATAATAATAATATCCAATTCACTCTGAAAAGACCTTTAAATCTCCTATGAATCCTTCAGAGAATTCTCTTCTGTAAAATAGAATGGTTGCCCTAATGCTATTACTCCACTATTTTTTTCTAATCCGCCAGCTTTTCAATCTTCTGTTTGCTTATAACAACCTACAGAATCTTCTGGGTATTGGTTAAATTATACTGTGTCTGAGATGTGCTTTCCCCGTTAGATTCCCATACAGATTGCTACGCTACACTTACTTTTTGACAAGCTGGAGTAGATACTGATTTCAGGAATGTTATCAATGTGCGTGTCTTTGTTGCATGAATAGCAACTGTTATTCTCCCTGTCATAGTCTGGACAAAGATCTTGTCTCTGCAGCTGTTATTTACTTTTCAAGGGAAGCATGAGACTCCCAATGGAGGCCTCTATGAAATACAAATAAAAGATTCAGAGAGACAATTTTATCAGGATACGGCAGGAAGCAAAAGATTTTAACTTCTTTCCATTGCCTTGAGTTTATTCTCTTTTGTTGCTGTTTATACAACAACAACAACAACAGCAACAACAGTAACAACAACATATTAAGTGCATGCATGTACTTATCTTCTTGGCAATCACTATCAAAGATTTTGCTATCATAATCACAAAAACCCATCGCCTAGCCCAGTGATGGCGAACCTATGGCACGGGTGCCACAGGTGGCACGCGGAGCCATATCTGCTGGCACCCGAGCCATTGCCCTAGCTCAGCTCCAGCGCGCATGTGCGTGCCCGCCAGCTGATTTTGGCTTGCACAGAGGCTCTGGGAGGGTGATTTCGGGTGGCGGGGGGAGCGTTTTTGCACTCCCCAAGCTCCAAGAAAGCCTCTGGAGCCTGGGGAGGGCGAAAAATGGGCCTATCGGGCCCACTGGAAGTCGGGAAATGGGGGGGTCATGCACGCATGCGCAGGGGGGTGGGGCAAATGGGGGGCTTTGAATTATGGGTGTGGGCACGCACATGTGTGCGATAGCACAGGCGTGCACTATTTCGGCACCCAAAGAAAAAAAGGTTTGCCATCACTGGCCTAGCCTTTTCCAAATGGTGTCTTCCCATCATCCCCAGTCAATGCATTCATTGGCATGCTGCTAGAGATTACGTAATAGATGTAAAAATAATAATGGGTGGAACTTTGATTGTTCTATGACTCTTTTGACCATATTATGTGGACACCTTTTTTGGGGGGGGGGGGAGATGATTGAAATATTCCTCCCACATGTTTGGAAGGCTCCTGATTATGAAGGTTGATTTAGTATTTGAAAAAGATAGTGCTTGTATAGTGTCAAGTATATGCATTTATCTACATTTTGGAAAAGACTGAAGAGCATGAAGTATATGCTACATTCAGTGCACTTTACTCCTTGGAGAGGGAGGGGGGAGGGAGGGAGAGAGGGAAGGAAGGAAGGAAGGAAGGAAGGAAGGAAGGAAGGAAGGAAGGAAGGAAAAGAATTGTATAAGAAATGGTCAAATGATCTGGATACTCTTGGTCTGTATAAAACAGGAAATAGGGGAGATATGAAAGAAATTTTCAAATATCTGAAGGGATATTACAGATAAGAGAAAGTGAATTTATTCTCTCTCACGCTAGACAGCAGTATAAGTACCTACATGGTTGGAGGTTGAAACCACAAGGAAAGAGGAATTGCCTGAATTAATGAGCTGTTAGCCAGTGGAACATGCGGTCACGTGAAGTGGTGACTTTTTCCTTTGCTGGAGATATTCAAACAGAAGCTGGATGGCTACTGCATAAAACAAAGGTTGGTCTAGATGGCCTGAATGGGAGGTCCAATTGCATCATTCTATGAAAATGTCTACATTGTTAGGAGGAGCAAGATTCTATACTTATTGACATAAACCAATAATTTGTAGTTTGCATATCTTTAACTAAACAGAATGTTTGTTTTGGACATCCTGTTTACTGATTTTTTAAAAAGAAAGTATTAAAGATACTTTAAAACAACCTTCTGGATATACTCTAACATATTGGAATTGCACAGATACAACAGAGAAAGAATGAACCTGAATGAAGCACATAAATAGGTCCCTACTCCTAAGAAAGAAATCCATTTTAAAATAATATTTTGTTGCTTTATTTTCCCCGCTCAAGAACTCTATAAGTAAGAACCTGCCCTCAATTTGTTTGCTTTGGATACAGCTCAAGACGTTTGATACATATCACAAATGGGACAGGAGAAAATCAAATTGTGAACTAACTTGTTCATATGCTTTCAATTATCACAGTGTATATAGGCTGGATTTTTTTTTTGAAAAAGAAGCCAGTGTGGTGACTATAATAAGATAATATGGATAAAGAGGCTGGTTTGGCAGAGATGATTTACTTAGCACTGACGGGGTCTCTGTAAGTTGTGGTTATTCTAAATGCTTTTACTCCAGAGGCACAAAATGTATAGTATTTGTACTGGAAATAAATGTCAGCCATGCACAAAACTCACCCCAAGAGGACTCCATTTCCAAGTTTTATTCGTAGCTGACCATTTACTGTACTTGGATTCTAAATTTACCGTGCTTTAATTTGCTTGTAGAAATCTATGCTTGTTTAAATACATTGTTTCCTGTTTTTCTTTCCTTTCTGGCATTATACATTCATGTCGCACCCCACAAGCTTAATAAGAATGACTGAACCCAAGAAGGCATCCTTGATTATTTATTAATTTAGGAAGCCAGGAGATTGTTGTAGAATGCATTATTTAGTCCTTGCAACCATTAAACCAGTTTCTGTCTGTCATGAGTCTGTTGTGGTAAAACAAAACAAAACAAAACAAAACAAAACAAAACAAAACAAATGAGCCTTATGGCACTTAAACTACTAACAAATGTATTGTAGCAGGATATTTTTGTGGACTAATTATTTTCATGACAAAGTGGACTGTAGTTCATGGAATCTTAGGCTGTAATTAATGTATTTTACCAACAAGATGAGAGGACTTTAACGTGTGCTTGTAATGGGCTTAACTCGACCAAAGAGGTTATATTATGGGGCAGACCTGAGTACTAAAAATATTTGTAGTAAATGGCACAAGTCAACAGGAAGCTTCCTAGCCAAACAGGAACTAGAATAGGAGTGAAACCTGTGGCTTACTGGATATTTCTGAACTGTAAGGCCATTGGTATTGATATGTTTGGAGTTCGAATTCAGCACCAGAAATACCATGTAGATACTACTTTGGTGGGAGAATAATTGCATTTTGTGCAGTGAAATCTAGCCAGTGGACCTACCTCCAATGCAACACCCAAGTGCAAGATGACTTTGGTGGTAGGAGGAGCCCTGGATGTCACTGCAGAACACTGTTGAACCTTTCTGAGTGTGGAGCTAGTCCGTCCCAGGGGTGCACTCTGGATAGCACACAAATGTGAACTGAACAAACTAGCAGTCTTTGACAGCGAGTTTGTATCCACGCTGTAGTCTCCTGGCTAATGTAAAATCACCATACACTAAATAATGCCATGTACAGTATTTCCAGTTCTAGGGTAATCTCTCACACTACTAGATAGCAATTATTCTGCTGCTCCCATAGTCCTTTTGGGCATACATCTGCAGGTAAGTCAGAGATAGGCAATTTGGGGTCTTCCAAATGGTTTCAATTTCAAATTTCATGTACTGCAGCCATGATGGAGTATGGCAAGGGATGGGAGTAGAGGTAGGTTCCTCCCGGTTTGCACAGGTTCGCCTGAACCGGTAGCCAACCACTGGTGACGTCACGGAGCCGGTTCTGTCGGTGCCGGTCCGTGGACTCCGTCATCTTTTTTGGGGGGAAAAAATTTTGGGGATTTTTTTGGGTGGGATTTTTTTGCTGTTTTTTTTCTTCTGTGCATGCTCAGAAGCTGAATCCCGGCACTGTGCATGCGCTGCCATCTTGTTTTGGGCTTTTAAATTTTTTTGCAAATTTTCAGCACTGCGCATGCATGGGGGCCCACACAGCATGGCCACGCGGTGCGCAATGCGCACATGGCGTGGGAGAAAGCGAACCGGCAGCAAGGTAAGTTAGAACCTACCCCTGGATGGGAGGGATGGTGGTATTACCTAAACACCTGAAGCTGTTCCTTAAATGACATCAGAGTTTCTCGAACTTAGCTACTTTAAGAGGTATGAATTTCCATTCCCAGAATTCCCAAGTAGCATACACTGGGTTAGAAAATGTTAGATTCTGGCAAGAGCATTCCTCTTAGAGAGTAATGTAGTGGAAGTCTTAATGCATTCCTCTTAGACCAGGAGTCCCCAACCCCTGGCTGCAGACCGGTACTGGTCCATGGGTTTTGGGAAGTGGACTGCACGAATGGCGGGTGAGCACGAGAAGCTTCCTTTGTGCATTTGTGGGATCAGGTTGCATGTTGAAAACCATCACCTCCCCCACCCCATCACCACTGCCAGCACTGGTCCATGGAGCAAAAAGGTTGGGGATCGATATCTTAGACAGTAATTCAGTGAAACTGTAATCATAGGGTAATTACTATACTTGTGAGAAAGCAGAAAAGTAGAAAATATATTCTTTTTAAAGGCATTTTAGAAATCAAACTTCTGCATTGCAACTACAGATACTAGATGTATAGTAAATAATGTAAGCCTCCTTGATCAAAGCATTTTGTTTCTCTATAGTAAGTTTATTTTGCACTTTCTTAATCATCATTGTCTGAAGCTAAGCCTAAGCAATTCAAAGGTGACTCACATTTAGTGTATATTATTTTTATGCCAGCGCAGTTACTGTTTTAACAGAGACTTTGCACTGTTAAAGTGTGCAATTTTCTCATTTTACTTCTTAGTCACTGTTATCACTGAAGTTTATAATGCCTTGGTAAGGCCACACTTGGAATACTGCATTCAGTTTGGTCGCCATGATGTAAAAAGGATGTTGAGACTCTAGAAAGAGTGCAAAGAAGAGCAACAAAGATGATTAGGGGACTGGAGGCTAAAACATATGACGGTTGCAGGAACTGGGTATGTCTAGTTTAATGAAAAGAAGGACTAGGGGAGACATGATAGCAGTGTTCCAATATCTCAGGGGCTGCCACAAACAAGAGGGAGTGAAGCTATTCTCCAAAGCACCTGAGGGTAGAACAAGAAGCAATGGGTGGAAACTAATCAAGGAGAGAAGCAACTTAGAACTAAGGAGAAATTTCCTGACAGTTAGAACAATTAATCAGTGGAACAGCTTGCCTCCAGAAGTTGTGAATGCTCCAACACTGGAAGTTTTTAAAAAGATGTTGGATAACCATTTGTCTGCAGTGGTGTAGGGTTTCCTGCCAAAGTAGGGGGTTGGACTAAAAGACCTCCAAGGTCCCTTCCAACTCTTCTCTTCTCTTCTCTTCTCTTCTCTTCTCTTCTCTTCTCTTCTCTTCTCTTCTCTTCTCTTCTCTTCTCTTCTCTTCTCTTCTCTTCTCTTCTCTTCTCTTCTCTTCTATATTCTATTCCCCCCCCCAATGGTCAACTTTTAAAACATTGGTGTATATATATATATATATATATATATATATATATATATATATATATATATATATATATATATATATATATATATATATATATATATATATATATATATATATATATGTATGTATATATATATATATATATATATATATATATATATATATATATATATATATATATATATATATGTATATATATGTATATATATATATATGTATATATATATATGTATATATATATATATATATATATGTATATATATATATATATATATGTATATATATATATATATATATATATATATATATATATATATATATATATATATATATATATATATATATATATATATATATATATATATATATATATATATATATATATATATATATATATATATATATATATACACCAATGTTTTAAAAGTTGACCATTGGGGGGGGGGAATAGAATATAGAATAGAAGAGAAGAGAAGAGAAGAGAAGAGAATATATATATATATATATATAAATTATAATTATAATTATAATTATAATTATAATTATAATTATAATTATAATTATAATTATAATTATAATTATAATTATAATTATAATTATAATTATAATTTAATATATATATTAAAAGAAAATAATGTACCTTGACTGAATCTATATTAATGCCCGGAAAATATTCTTTTTTGTTGCACATGCTATCTTTCCTGTTTATTTTCAATTTTATTTTCATTTTGTTTCTCTTTCTCTTTCATCACCTTTTATCCCTATAGCCCATTTTGCCTCCTCCATCTTTTACATCTTGTGCTCTAGCAGATGAGGACGATCATTAATGCTGCATTTGTATTAATAAAAATCTCCTGAATTCTCTGCCAATTGGCCAAATGTTTGAGGATGTGGAAAGTACATCTCCAATTAGATTCTTGTCGAGATCCCATCTGGTTAAAGTATCAAAGGTCAGCTGAAATTGAAAAAGCACACACGGTCATCCATGCTGTTTTTTTCACAGAGAGTACTCTGCTGGAAATGCCTCATCTTCAGCCATGGTTAAAAGCCCCTCTAAAAATATAACAGATTGTAGATTGCTTATTTAATGAATGCTGCAAAATTCAGCCTCATTCAAAAGAAAAGGGACCAATCACCTTTAATTTGCAAGCCAGGTTCTAACTCATTTCCACTAATGGGTTTTTTTTTTAAAAAGAAACTTTTAAAAAGACAGAGAAAAGAGAATGCTTTAAAGTCCACTCTGTCTACATTAGGTTTTTTTTTTCAAAACACGCTACAGTGCATGCCCAAAAGCAGCAGATTAAGATCAAGACCAACAAATGAAACCACTTTGTAATAGCAAAGAAACCACTAATAACATACATGTGTCTTCTGTCACTAGTGAGGAAAACGACAGAGTTCAAGAAATTAAAAGTATGAACTTTGGATTATAGCAAAGATAAAGAAATGGGCCAGAAAGTATATATTATAAAATCCTTGAGGGTTTTTCTTTTACATTTGAATTTTAAAACTATACTATTAACAAAGATCTGAGGCGTGCACTCTCTCAGGCCATCTTTAAAATGCCTTTCCTCCTGGCTCCCCACTGTGTTCCTGACTTCCCCCATCACTCTCTCTCTCCCTCCCCTCTCCTTCCAATTTCCCAACCCATTTTGGAGAAAGAATTCTATAATTCATTGGGTTAAAGGGATCATCTGCCCCGGCTTCATGAGATGTACTGCCAGCACTTAGGAAACATTTATTTTTCTTTACTGGAATGAATACAAGTGCAGTGGTTAAGAAATATTTCCTTTCCTTTGGTTTTTGGCAAAAAACTATACAAGTGGCTACAAGCTGAGGCAGGAGAAGCACGGATATGCAAGGGTACACAAATATCCTTCCACTGTTTTAGTCAAAAATAAATATGTGAACTATTAAATCTTGGGACTGCTTGTCTATTCCTGCAGGCATGGCTTTTATTGATAGAGAAATTTTTCGTCCTCTTCCTAGGGTAGTGTATCTATTGCTCTACAATTTAATAAGGATTAACACCATAAAATGCACTTAGGCTTGTAGCAGGCTTTATACATGCTGGTTATGATCATGTGCAGCTTACATTCTACATTTTACAACTGTATGTTTCATTTTCCTCCCCAGTATCTTTTAACTACCTTTTCAGCTTACTCCTTTACTTAGTGGAGGAGTTTCAGGAAAAAAGAAAAGTCTAGAAACATAGTACATAAATAATAACGAGGAGAAAATGTCCCCATGCTTGGCTGGCAGCAATAACAGAGCACATTATCCTATCCCTTCATGCCTAAACACATATCTCTTCTCTTTCTTCAGAAAAGTATAAAAAAAATGCTAGTGGTGTTTCCACATGTTTTTCTGTTCCCTAAAAGGCAAAATCCTGTTGCTTTTCAAACTCCTGATACTATTGGATTTGTAATATCTAAGGGCTCCAACTTAAGGCAAGGGTAAAAAAATTTAAAATGGCATTTATGACTCCATGACTGAAGCTGTCATCTTGACTCTTTGGTGCCCCTCAAACTACCGAGGTCCCTGGTTCAGAGGCAAGATCCCAGGAATAGTCAACTAAGACCAACTGAGACATTCGTTTAAAAACAGCAAGTATATTGCCATTTCTGAAGTGATGTCTCTTGCCTTAAAATGGCTTTCCCTCATCCACAGATATAAGGCAGTTGGTGGCGCAGAGCTGAGGTGGCGCAGTGGTTAGAGTGCAGCACTGCAGGCTACTTCAGCTGACTGCTAGCTGCAGTTCAGCTGTTCAAATCTCACTAGGCTCAAGGTTGACTCAGCCTTCCATCCTTCCGAGGTGGGTAAAATGAGGACCCAGATTGTTGGGGGCAATATGCTGAACTCTGTAAACCGCTTAGAGAGGGCTGTAAAGCACTATGAAGCGGTATATAAGTCTAAGTGCTATTGCTATATATATTTTCAACATTCCTGGCTTGGGAAAATCTGCTTTCCACACCAGGGGAAAAATCCTGCCCAATTCTTCTGATCTTATGTCATCACCACCAGTGGTGGGTTGTAAATAGTTTTGCCACCGCTTTGCGCAGAAGCATCCCGTGTTGGTGGGCGGAGCCTCCCACCGCCAGCGCTACCGGTTCTAAGAACTGGTCCAAACCGGGAGCAACCCACCGCTGATCACCACCCAAACTCTCTGCCATCCTCAGGCGGGGAGAAAACCCACCACCACCATTTCCAGCTGGAAATGGTTACCCAACTCTCATAAAATCATTACATGGGGAGTGGGTGTAATACAAAGTATTTTTAATGGTAATTTCTCCTGCTTTCTTCCACCACAATCTTCTCACTTCCTACCATTCCCAGTTATTCACATGTTTGCCTTTTGCCTTTTAGATTGCATATGCTAGTAAAGCCGATATTGATATTCCAACCATGGGTAGCTGAAATAGTTCCGTTTAAGATATTCATCCTAAGATATGAGTAAGTTGCTAGAGAAAGAATAAAGTTCTAGCCTCATCTTAGGCATGAAAGCCATCTGAGTGACTTTTGCCAGTTATCTTCTCTCAGCCCTAGGAAGCAGGCAGTAGCAAGGTATGTTCAAAACCCTTGTCAAGAAAACGGCAAGAACCAGTTTCTAAAACTAAAAACAATAGCAACAAAAAGGTTCCAGTTTCCTAGAATAGGAGGTTCAGCTATTAGATTACCCTTTTAGGGACTGTAGCTAAGTGGTGAAACAAATGCTGGATGTAACAAAGGTTTGATGTTCTTCAGTTTTCACACTAAAGAAAGGATGTTGGATAGTAAACCTGAGAAAATCTTGTATCTAAGATTTTGGAATCTAAGACTTTGGAAGAAGTTAGTGTAGAAAAAAATTGGGCAAGAACTGAGATGGATCAAAAAGTCTCTTACTGTGTCTACGATAACTTTACATTTATTTATTTATATCCTACCTTTATTATTATTTTTAAATAATTCAAGTGAGCATATCTAATATTCCTTATTGTGCCACTATCTTTTAAAGTCCAGATTACACTGTTCCTAATATTTGTTCCTATATTACTGCATTTATTAATTAACTAGATACAGACAACCTGAGTTGCCATCCTTACCCATAGGAAACTTAAAACATAGTAATCCAGTTTTGGGGATTCTCACAACTCGCTGAACTAACCATTAGCCTCCAAAACTGAGTTGGAGCAACATATTAATCTGAAATATGGGTGGCAATTTTATGGTTCAGTATATCGTGCTAATATAAACAAGATGGTCACTGCAGATTTGGAATGCTATCAAAAAAAGCCACATTTCCTTCAAATTACTGTATAGTCATGATTGAGGGTTATCCCATTCTGCTGAAAATATAACTTTCTCCCGGATTATCTTTTTGCACAGAATCTAATCAGCCAATCATCTTGCAAGACTGTAAAGAGCAAAAGTTTGTAAGTAGAATTTCAAGCCTCTTATATTTGGCAACTTGGCTTTATCACAGTTCTGAATTGTGGGAAACTTTGTAAGCATGTTCAGCAGGTCATGCCCACAGTTCTCCTTCATACTAAGATCTTAATGCATTTATTTATTTATTTAAAATATTTTTATAGCCGCCCATCTTCTAACCAACTCTGGGCGGCTCCCAATCAAAAGTTAAAACAACATATAAAACCATACTAAAAGTATAAAACTAAACACAATAAAACATTAGAAACAACAAAAATCTGGCACCAAGTCAAACTTCTAGTGCGCAGTCATCCAATCTTATCCAACACTTGGGGTAAAAGCCAGGTCTTCAAAGCTTCATGGAAGGCTAAGAAGGTAGAAACCTGCCAAACTTCAGGGGGCAAAGCTTCCATAGGGCAGGGGCTTCCACAGAAAAGGCACACTTCCTAGATCGCATCAGATGACAATATTTAAGGGAAGTAATGATGAGCATCCTTAGCCTATTTGATCTGGTCAGACAGGTAGATGTCCTTAGGGTTGCATGATGCATGATGGTTTGTAGAAAGAGTAGGCCTTGTCTGGGTGCTTTGCTTCTCATATTCAAACATATCCATTTAGCCCATGTCTGCAGAAGTTATGGATATAGTCCAGAATATGCAAACCAGTGTTTTTGAGCATGGACTATAAAAAAAGGCCAAATATTTGAAATTATATTTAACCATTTTCAGGGCAGAAACAGACTAAAAAAAATAAGTGTTTCTCACCTCATTACTTAAGCCCAGGAATAGTAGTAAGACTAATATTAATGTATCACTACAACTACATTCAGAATCTAGTTGAAGAAATCGAATCCTTAATATTGTTGAATTCTTGGCAGATTTCTGGATTTCATTGGCAAGTAGCATTTTCATTTAAAAAAAATACGGGTAATTTTAAACTTGGGAGCATTTTCTTTCATTTACTGCCACTGCCTGCAATGTTGATTGAAGGGAAGGAGGGTGGCAGAGAAGAGCAAGAAACCTTTTGGCTGATGATTGCAGAAGATCAAGATTCCCAGTGTGTGTGTTTATGTACGTAACTACAAAAGGCTACTTGTGTCAAAGAAGGACATGTGTGCAGATGCCCCAGTTTATGCATAATAGACCTATTAGTTAATCTACTTTCAGTACCCTAATCAGGGACATTTATTTATCCTTGCTTCTTTTATTCCTGAAAGCTGAGTGCCAGTGAGACAAAGGAGAAAATCCTTTGGCTTCTTCCACTGCCACTAAGCAGCTGTGAAAGAAACAACAGGCACCATTGTTGTTAGTCTGTTGATTTTTTTTAAAAAAAATAAGATTATCACATATGAGAACTTCAGAATCCTATTGGTTTGGAAGTAATTGTGGGTGCCCTGGTCCCTTTGAAAAAAAAATAGTCTCATCTTTGCTAATTATTACTGCATTTCCCTGCACAAAAACCATTCAAGAAATAATGGAGTCACTTTAAGGAGAAATACTTAATTCACCTCTATGAATTGAAAGGAATCACGAGATTCCTATTACTCTTTTTCAGCAATTGCCAAGCCCTGTATTTAATAATATTATAGATCAGATGATTTTTTGTTAATCAAAAGTTCTTTCTCTCCATATATTACCCAGACTCAACCAGTTTTTTGCTGGGAATCTGCAAATCTAGTCTGGCTGGGAATAACTTTTTAGTAACAAATTTATTCTCATCTTCTTCCCTGCAGTTCCCTGCTTCTTTTTCTTTCCTTTCCACTCCCTTGGGTTCTTCCTAGTTTACTCCTCTTAAATCCTGTCCCCAATCACCTTCTGTAGGTCCAGATCCAAGATTAATATTTCCTCCTTGGCTTTTTTTTTTGTCTGTGAGTCTAGGATCTGGTTTTCCTTTTCCAGTCATCATCTTCACCATCATCTTCATTATCTCGATCACCATTACCACTATCTTTCGGAGGAGAAGCATGACAAGTAAGGGAGGGGGAGGGAAGAAGAGTGAAGCATGGATGTGCATTGAGAAATTCAGTTGCCTAGTTGTGTGGAACACTGGACAGTTGCAGTTGCCTTGTTGTGTGGAACACTGGGCATGAATCTGTTTTTGTGTTTATAGAAAATGTTGGATTTTGACCTGGAAGACTTAGACTGAAATCTCTACTTAATATATAACTTACTAGGGACTTTGTGCAAACCATTCTCTCTATTTGTTTCAAGCTACCTCACAATATGTTAATAATGAGAAAACAATGAGAGGAGATTGTCATATAAGTTGTTTTGAGCCCTCTGAAATGGGATATAATTACAAAGCATATTTAATTGATTTTACACATCCCATTAGGGAAAAGAATAACTTTTCCAAAGGGTCTTTTTTTATGAAATTTCAAATAAGTAAAACTTTGCCCATAATATTACTTGTCATTTTTAAAAACTGATTTTTACATATTTTTCTAAATAAAAACCTAAGTCGAAACAGAAAAGTCACAGTAGTTGCACCACAAATATTAAGGCCCTTCTCCTCCTTTAGCATGCTTACCAGAGCAGAGCTCAAAACAGACAAGGCCAGGACTGGGGAGTTCCAGAATTGGGTTGGAAGAAAAGATGAAATGTTTTCCATGTTCAAGTCATAGAAAGCAACAGGAAGTCAGGATGAACATTTTGCTCCCATGTTTCCTCTTTCAGCACTTAACCATAGAGGTAATTTTCCTCTAATGAACACAATGTAAGAATCTTTCTTTCTTTCTTTCTTTCTTTCTTTCTTTCTTTCTTTCTTTCTTTCTTTCTTTCTTTCTTTCTTTCTTTCTTTCTTTCTTTCTTTCTTTCTTTCTTTCTTTCTTTCTTTCCTGTCTGTCTGTCTGTCTGTCTATCTGTCTGTCTCTGTCTGTCTGTCTGTCTATCTATCTATCTATCTATCTATCTATCTATCTATCTATCTATCTATCTATCTATCTATCTATCTATCTATCTCTATTTATCTTATATGGCGACCTATCTCACAAGAATTGTTACTGGCCATCATACAACAAAAATATAAAAACAATAAGCATGTCAAAAACAGTCATATTAAAAAATTAAAAAACATAAAACATAAAGCCACTGCATCGAACTTTCAAGAGGATGATTTCAGGAACAAGGGTATGAAAGAGGAAATCTCTCTCACCAACCTACATCTTTCCCACCATTATACATCTTTTAAACTGATTTTTAAAGAAAGAACACTAAAATGGGTTTTGGATTGTGAAATGTGCTTCAGGGGCCAAGAGCCAGATATATCCATGAGCTCCAACAGCAGACAGAGGTGCTCTGATCTTCTTTAGGTTTCTTACCACCAGCAGCTAGATCTAGAATGGTTTTATGTTCTACAGTTCTTTATAAGCTACCAAAGTGCCTGCAGAAACATTATTTTACAACTAAGATGGTAACAGCAACAGGGATGTTGTTCTGCCCCAGCTAAGAACGTAGCACAACACACAGTTTCTTTGAACTTATTTAATCAAATAACTACTAATAACTGTCTACTAATAACTGTCTTAGCAGTGGATATGCACACACCAATCTAAAAGCAGTCTTTTCTTGCAAGCAACCAGCTGCTAATTAGTCGTCATTAACAGCTGGTACCAGTTCAAAAAGTTTTAAAGCAAAGAAGAGCAATTAGGTCTTGATATTTTACGATGCTTCAGAGAGTTGGCAAAATGCCTAGAAGTAATCCTTGATAACCAATCCGAAGCAGAGAAACAAAGCAGAGGTTTTTCACGAAGCACACTATGACCAGACGGATTTCCAAACGTTGTTTCCTGCAGCCTTTCAGCTCTGATGTCCTTAAGTAGACTAGGGGAGTGGCCAATTAGCCCCAAGTCTTACTCCCGAGGAGACCTCCTCTGGAGTAACCATTCCTGCATCTTGGCAGCTCTGCGTTCTCATGCATTAAGAAGAGGAGAAGCCTCTTCTTCCTCATCACTGCTATGAGGTGCTGGAGGTTCCGAAGGCCTTGGCTGAACCTCAGCCTCTGGCACTGAGTCCTCACCAGCCTCCTCACTGTCCGACTCGGGTGCAGCTGCACAGGCCGCTGACGCAACACCAAGTCAGTCTCCTCTCGAACGGGATCCGCTATCAGCTGCACGGGCTGCTGGCGGGCCACAACAGATGTGAAGAATTTCCTGCTGCCATATTGGGCTATATTAGAAGATTCAAAGCCAAGCCTCTACATGTCTATGGGGATTCTCAATCATTCAGGTCATCATTGTTCCAAAGGCACTTTTTCCAATAGGCAACTGGACTTTTTTGGTGGGGTTTCGTCAAAAATGTTCATCCAAGAAGCTTCTTCAGTTCTAACTTCAGTTGTGAAATTAATAAAGTTTGAGAAATGCTTTTAAGGGATAGAGCTTTTCCCAGTGACCGATTGTGTGTGTTGTTAATTTGCTGGCCCACAGAGTATGTTACACAGAGATCTATTTCCCCAAGAACAAAATGTGATGTTTGAGGCAAATATTTGATAAGCTTACTATACTGTGTTTATCTGAGTCCCTGTCTATCAGCAAAATGTTTGTATAATTAACCCCATGTGGGAAAAAGAGAAGTTTGGGCACTGAACTCATGTTGTTTAAACAAATAAGGATAATATGAAATTTCTGTTGGAACACTTCAAACCTCCCATTTGGTTATATATATATACTGGAATAGTTTGTAAAACACAATTTGATGGCAACAAAAGTAAACAATTTTAAGGAGTACAGGCAGTCCCTGTACTCAGAACAAGATCCATTCCTAAGTCTGAATTTAACTAGAATTTGTACACAAGTCAGAACTTGTGCTTACGAACAGACTGCCTATTACTAAAAATGGCAGTTGACATTCTTCTTCCTCAAGTCTATGAAAAACTAAATCCGTGCAATGTTTTCATGAAAACCTAAAAAACGTTGAAAATTATATTAAAATGTATATCAAAAATGCTGTAAGATTTTTAAAAAGTGCAGCTTAGGCGAGTCATGAAAATCATGGTGCAGCTTCAGTGGTTCATCGGCTTGAAGAAGAAGACCACCATCTGCCATTTTTAGCAATAGGCAGCCTGTTCATAAAAAGTTGTATGTAATGACTTCCGGTTCCGGTTTCGTCGGCGTCGCTGGCGCTCTTCACAGGGCGTCCTTTCAACTTGCCGTAAAAGCCGCCAGATCAGCTGTCTGGCGGCTTGAAAATCTCTCCCCGGGCGAAGGGGAGAGATGAGAGCGTGACAGGTGGGGTAGAGCCCCCCTAGTGCCCTAAAAGTCAACTTAGGGCGCATAGGGTGAGGGCTCCCCACGTAGCCTGTCTGCAGCTCCGGGAAGCTGGAAGCCTCCGCTAGAAAGCGGAGCAAGATGCCGCGGCCACCGCTGCTGATTTAAAGAGATATAACTATTTTGAAAATACAGAGAGCAGCCAGAGAAAGACAGGAGTCCTGGAGGTATTAGCTTATACTTTAACTCCATTTTTGGGTTTTCATGAAGAAACAAAGTAACATAATAAGGAGTGGCAACAAGATGGCGATTTGAAACGTTGGGTAGAAGAGAAAGTTATTTTTTCTTTGCTATCAGCCCTTTCCTGTGGAAACTTTTGATCTCAAGAATGAATTTTTTTTCTTTTTTCTTTTTTTTCTGAATTAATCTATAGTTTTATGAAAGATAAAATTTAAATAGTTTTGGATTTGGAAAGGAATTATTTTTTAAAGTAAAGATCTGGATTTCTCTTTCCTCTTTTCTTTATCCTTTTTTTTGGAAAACATTGAAATGGCTTCTAAATTTGAAAAGACTGTAGTGAAAAAAGGAACTGAGTACTCTTTTGATCATATTGTAAAGAAGCAATCTATGTCTGATCTAACATCATCAAAGTCTTTAACACCTGAGACTATTTTTAATACACTGAAAGCATTGAAAAATGAATTAATTTTAGAATTTAATTCAAAACTTGCGGAAATAGAAAAAAAGATGCAGGCTGCTATGGAGAAGATGAATTTACAATTGAGAGCGGATGTGGTGAAAGTTTGTAAAGGATTGGCAGTAAATATGGAAATTTTGGAGAAGGACTTGGAAAAAAATAAGAAAAATTTAACAATTTCAGAGGAATACATAACCAAGGTTCAAAATGATATATTAAAATAGGAAAAAGAAGCGATGATGTCTCAATTTCAAGAGATGAAATTTGCTATAAGAGTCAGGGGCTTGAAAGAAAAAAAATTTGAAAATCTGAAAGAAAGAATGACAGAGGCACTGGAGCAGGTGTCTGGATTGTCTAAAGATGAATTGGCTACAAAAATCGATAAAATATACAGAATTAATTCTTGGTATGCAAAACAAAACCACTTGCCAAGGGATATTGTAATATATTTCACTACCAGAGTTTTGCGAAACAGAATCATACAGGCGACTTATAATAAAAATCTTCAGGCAAATGGTCAAGAAATAAAGATATGGAAAGAAATCCCTGCTAAGATGCTTAAAGATAGAAGAGAATATTCTTTTCTGGTTCAGGAATTAAAAATACAAAATTTACAATATAAATGGAATGTACCAACAGGAGTAACCGTAAAATTCTTGGGAAAAAGATATGGACTAAATACAATAAAGAAAGCTACAGAATTCTACATCAATGTTTTAAAGGCTGATATTTCTAAAATTCCAGTGGAAAAAGGCATGGAAATAAGGGAGGAGGAGAAGGGAAATCCGGATATACGTGATCAAGAGGAAATAATTCCGAAGATTCCAAAAGAGTGGCAGAGCCAGACAGATGTTTATGACGTGGATAAGGAGACGGAGGAATGGGATCAGATGACAGCTGAAGTGACAGATTGGAAATGGCCAAAGGACAGATGGTGTTGAAACTTATAGGATGGTTGGAAAGATGAACAAGATTGTAATCATTTTTTTCTTTTTTTCTTTTCATATGTTGTATTAATATTGTCTATTAATGGTATTATATTTTATTTCTAGATTGTTTTTTAGATATATATTATATATTTTGGAGTTATAAATTTGATATAGTGTATTATTTCGTTATCATTAATTTGGGGATCTGAAATATTAATATTGTTTATTGATGGTATTTTCATATCAATTATTTTGAAGTTATAAATTGGATATAGTGTAATATTTTGGTATCATTATTTTGAGGATATAGGGATTAAGTTTAAAAATTTAGAGGTATAAAGATTTGGTTTTTATTCTTTTTATTATTATTATCATATATTTCGGTTACTATTTTTAGTATAGTAGATAATATATATTTTGAAGTTGATATCTTAAGGTATAGGAATATTGTTATTAAGGTGTATTTTAAGGTTTGAGGTTTAGAGGAAATGTTATACATATAATATTATGTTATTAATAAGTGGGTGGATTTTAATTAAGTTTAAGGGTGTTGAAATATAAGGGGTCAGCCAATCATTATTAATATATATATATTAAATATCGGGAAGTTAATACTTTGGTATATTGTAAAATTATGCTATTAATAATGTTTGAGGTTATGACTAAGTTTAGTGTATGAGGTTCATCTTTGTTTCTTTTTTATTTTGCTTATTTTTGTTCTTCACTTGTTTACTTTCTCTTTAATTTTTAATGTTTTGAATAGTTTTAATTTGGAGTTAAAGATGCCGAAAAAATGAGGGATCTAAGAAGTTATTTTAACCTAATTTAAATTTATGTTATTGAACACTATGCCCTGTACTTTTTCTGGGAAGTCCGGGGGGGGGGGAGGGAAGGGAGTGGGTCGTGGGTAGGGGGGATGGGGGGGAGAAAATTGATAAAAATGCTTGTACTTTGTACTTATAAAACTTTTTCAATAAAAAAAAATGTGTGGGGAAAAAAAGTTGTATGTAAGTCGTACATTTTTAACTCAGGGGATACTTGTACTTGGCTTGGCCTTAAAGCAAGACTCTTACTTGTCCTATAACTAATCTGATAACAAATTAGTATGTGGATGAGCAAACAGTGGAAAGGCTGGGGAGCTTCCAAAGGGCTTTTTAGTGATGGGTGGAATTTTCCAACCAATCTGTTTATTGGTATCCCTGGACGTCAGCAGAGCTTAGCATAGATTATATCTTGCTTGTCCTCACCACCCTTTGGATTCCTGGCGATGTCATATCAGCTACTAGCTGCATTCTACAGAGCCGAGATGGTGCAGTGGTTAAATGCAGCACTGCAGGCTACTGCTAGTTCAGCAGTTCAGCTGTTCAAATCTCACCGGCTCAAGGTTGACTCAGCCTTCCATCCTTCCGAGGTGGGTAAAATGAGGACCCAGATTGTTGGGGGCAATATGCTGAACTCTGTAAAACCGCTTAGAGAGGGCTGTAAAGCACTATGAAGCGGTATATAAGTCTAAGTGCTATTGCTATTGCTATTCTCCCCTTTTGTGTTTCCTTAAGAAAGAATAGCAGCTTATTAGAAGATTGCGCTGTAAAAGCAGCAGAATGCCTTTCAGCTCCTGGCCCCTTATAATAACTGAAGCCACTTATTAATGAGCAGGTTTATGAGATAATTATGGTGTCCTGGGGTGAAAAGTGCTGATGGAGAAATTTGCCAATTAGCCCTCGAAGGCACTAAGGCAAACTTGGAAAAAGTTCTGCTTACAAGCATATGTCCTACCACCGAATCATAGTCTTTCTGCTTCAATTAATCCTGTCTAAATGTTGAAATTAGCATTCTGAAAGTGGGTAGAATTCATTAGAAAAAGCCTTTGACTTACCCCAGTAGTGAAATCCGATTTTTTTTACTACCGGTTCTGTGGGTGTTGCTTGGTGGGCGTGGTGTGGCTTGGTGGGCGTGGCTTGGTGGGCATGGCAGGGGAAGGATCTCTGAACTACTCAAAATTTCCGCTACCAGTTCACCAAACTGCTCAAAATTTCTCCTACCGGTTCTTCAGAACCTGTTAGAACCTGCTGGATTTCACCCCTGCCGGGTCTCCACATACCAATCTTACAAGGTAGACCCAATCAAGAAACACAGGCATGTAGGCCTAAAATTTTATTAGAATGGATACAGTAAAAAAAAATCTTGCAACTCTGACTGTGCATCCCCCCTCCCCTTTTTATCTTCATGTGAATTAGAAAGGTCCCTCACTTACAGGAGGTGTTTTCAAAAATCCTTATCCTAGTATGGGCTTAAAGCATGTTTCTGTTCGTTGCCTTAGTAACAGATCTTCCCTGTCTCTGTCAAGACCATCCTCTCCATTCTGTACATCACAAGAATATCTAATGAATGCAGGAAAAGAAAGCAGGAATCCAGACAAAAAGGCTGGTAAGAAACCAACCAAGTGAGATCTTCTTTTCATGGAACTAAGATGTTATTATTGTTATAATTACTATCATCATCATCATCATTTTTGGGAATGAACATGTTCAGAAACTTATATAGTCATTCTGATTCAAGAAAAAAACTTGTAGCTAATCAACCAGGAAGAACATCTGGAGCATGTGGCACTCATGTCTAATGTCAACTCGCAAAGCATCCCTGACCTGCTCTCAAGTTGCCATAGGCAAGGGGGATGGGAAAATGAACTCTGCAGCTGTAGCGAGGCAGCACGTCAGTCAAAACAAAAGCACATTCCAGACATATCTCTCTCAAGGCTGTCTCCGTGGTTACCCACAAGTGGCCGGAGGGGAGTGATCTCTACAACCTGCGAAATTGCTTTGTTGGAGAATGTGACTGATGACACACCTTGGGGGGAGGGGGAAACAGGGTCAGAGCTGGAACGTAAATTACGTGGGGTCAGAGTTGGCTTCAGTTGGAAAGTGCCGACATGAAGCTCCTACTAAATAACTGAATTTCTTTTGAAGCTTGGCTCGAGTCTCATGATTTAATTAGGGCATCGGTTGGAACCCTGACATCTTGTATACTTAAAATTGTTGAGCGTAATGTCAATATTAGAAGAAGAAGCTGATCCCATGGATTCCATAGATATTTATGGCACATGGGTAAAAAGAGGATAAAGTTTTAAAAGGGCATATTATCAAAGTTTAATAAATGCAGGGAACTTCATAAGGAAAACAATAAATCCAAAAATTCCAACATTAGTTTTTCCCTTCCATGTTGAAGATAATTATAGTAAGAAAAGTATAATTATATATGCAGATGTGATCCACCCAGATTACACAAATAGACTAAAAGACACAACAAAAGTTATTCAGTGACAATTGAAATGTTACTGTGCTTGATGAACAACTTGTTGGAAGGATAAAATTTGAAGGGACAAAGAAATCTTTTGAAATTTGACAAAATCAACACCATCTGCTGGAACATCATATCCTAATAAGATATGATATGGAGACAGATCTAACAAAAATTTCAGGATAAAATGGATGCAAAACTTTAAAGAAATAGTCACAAAACAACAATGGAAAGAGTTATGAAATAAATCTGTAAAATTTACTCCAAGCTATAAGAAAACTGATATAAAATATTTTACAAATGGTATACAGCTCCATCATAATTTCCAAAATAGATAAATCTTACAGTAGAAATGTTAGAAATGCTGAGAAACAGAAGGAATATTTTACTACATGTACTGGACATGCAAAAACCTCAAAAGTATGGGAGAGAAATACATGCTGTCGCACCATTTAAAGAATTTTAGAAATTAAATTCAAAATGAAATCAACATTGTTTACTAGGTATAATTTTAGAACACATTAATAAAAATATAACGTATTGAAAATATTAATTAGTAATAATAATATTAATATTAATATGAGCCACGGTGGCACAGTGGTTAGTGTGCAGTATTGCAGACTACTTCTGCTGATCACCGGCTGCCAGCAGTTTGGCAGATCGAATCTCACCAGGCTCAAGGTTGACTCAGCCTTCCATCCTTCCGAGGTGGGTAAAATGAGGACCCAGATTGTTGGGGGGCAATATGCTGACTCTGTAAAACCCTTAGAGAGGGCTGTAAAGCACTGTGAAGCGATATATAAGTCTAAATGCTATTGCTAATAAAAATATCATAGTTTATTGTGCTCACAGCTATGAGGATAAATTTTGCCCACTACTGGAAGAAAGATACATTGTTATTGTTCTGATGATATCTGATTGAAATTAAAACTTGGAGAATACGCAATGGCAAAACTAGCAACATATATCCACAACAGAAGCTGAATTAAATTTAAGCAAGAATGGTTTCCATATACAGTATACAACACATCATGCAGCAAAGCAAATATAAACATTTACAGACTGGTTTTTAAGAGCATTTAAATGATCATATGGGAGCCAGTTTGGTGTAGTAGTTAAGGCATCAGAAACCAGGAGACCATGAGTTCTAGTCCTGCTTTAAACACAAAGCCAACGGGGCAATCTCAGGCCCATTATCTTCTCTGATGGCTAGAGAAGAGGCAATGGTAAACCACTTCTGGGGGAAAAAAACCTTGCCAAGAAAATGTGAGGGTTTTGTCCAGGCTGTTTCAAGAATTGGATATGATTGAATGGAAGAAATAAAATGTTCATATAACTTGAAAATTGGTCAGCATCCAGAGAAATGGGAAGTTAGAAATCCAATACTTATTTATGTTTTCCAAGCAGCTTCTCTTTTTAATATTAATACATAACTGTAAATAATAATACAGTGGAGACTTTAGTGTTAGCTTGAAAGATACAAATATTTTCATATTATAAAATAATTCAATGCATTTTGCACTTTCTTATCAATGTCAACTACGTCGCCTTCGATCAGATCTAAATGTAGTTCATAAAATCATCTGCCACAATGTCCTACCTGTCAATGAATACTTCAGCTTCAACTGCAACAATACACGAGCACACAATAGATTCAAACTCAATGTAAACCGCTCAAAACTCGACTGCAGAAAATACGACTTCAGCAACAGAGTGATCAATGCCTGGAATGCACTACCTGACTCTGTGGTTTCTTCCCCAAACCTCAAAACCTTTAACCTTAGACTGTCTACAGTTGACCTCACCCCATTCCTAAGAGGTCTGTAAGGGGCGTGCATAAGCGCACCATCGTGCCTACCATCCCTGTCCTTCTGTCCTATTGTCTAAATTTACCTATACATAATTTGCTTTTGTTTATGTTTATATCATACCTGTTATCTTGTACACGTGTGGACAAAATAAATAAAATAAAAAATATTAAGCAGTAAGTGTATAAGCAACTCTATGGTCATATTAGAAATTATATTATTAGAAATTATACTTAATATTGCTATAAACGTAAGCGTTATTTGAAAAGTTTAATTTATTCTAACCACCATACTGTCAACTGTCAGCGTTCCAGGTAATGCACCCATAGAAAGCAGAACTCTGAGGCAGGCAGATTCCTCAAAGAACAATTTATTGGATACATCATATTGGCACAACTGGTGAAAGCCGACTGTGAAGGTTCCCACGGCTTTCACCTAATTAAAAGTAAAAGTTTCCCCTTTCCCCCAAGTCACTGACTGTCCAATCAAGGTGCTGCCTGGTTTGCTTGGTTACTTCACTCCTCTTCACTCCTCCACTCCTAACAGGCCAGCCACCTGTTAGAATGTCCTTGGTTCCCACAGGAAAAATTTCTTTTGTTTTGACTACAAAATTCCATCTAGCCCAGTGATGGCAAACCTTTTTTGGTTCGTGTGCAAAAAGGCTGTGTGTGCGTGCGCTAGTGCGCACGCACGTGCCCACACCCATTCCCTCCCCCCATGCATGGGCATCCCCTTCCGCGCTGCCCCCTGCACATGCGCACAACCTCCACCTTTTCACCGCACCCCCTGCACATGCGCACCGGCCTCACTGGGACGGTGAAAAAACAGCCAAACGGGCAAACCGGAAGTTCGGAAAACTCCGTTTTTCCAAACTTCCAGTTTGCTCGTTGGGCCGTTTTTCGCACTCCGGGTCTTCAGGGAAACTTCCCTGAAGCCTCCGGAGGGCAAAACAGCCTTCCCCAAGGCAAAAAATCAGCTGGCCAGCACGCGCATGCGCACTGGAGCTAACATAGGGCAACAGCTCATGTGCCCTCCAATATGGTTCCGCGTGCCACCTGTGGCACGCATGCCATAGGTTCGCCATCACTGATCTAGCCATTTCCCCCCTCCCTGTCCCTTCTTATGCTTTGTGGCAACCCTGAAGCCTCCAAGATGGCCTCAGCTAGGTTCACTTCAGGGTTGACATCAAGAGCTTGCAGTTTCTATTGTATACGCACCGTACACTTAAGTTTTTATTTCTACTCTACAGTGTGTTATTTGTATTTTACAATGAATTATTTGTATTATATAATAAAACAATTAATTGGGGGAGGGAAGCTGTGATACAATGTTGCTTCTACATGAAAGAATTATGGGTTTTTTTAAAAAAAATGGAAGTGGCAAATTAAAACAAATTTTAAGAAATCTTTGGTTGAATCTCTGGCAATTTTGTTAAATATACTGTATGCAGCTGACATGAAAGCCTGAGGTCCCAAGGGGCTGGTGATAGGTGGTCACAGAAGTTGATCTGAACTGACAGGAAAAGATGGAGAGAGATACAAATGGTGGACAATGTCATCTGTACACTGCAGAAGATTCCATAAATGAGGTGGCAGAGTAGGTGCACAATAATATTCTCATTGTTCAGGTTAGTCCTCAAATGACACATGCTCTTTCATAACTGATTCATAAATAACTGATATCAACCAAGGCATCTTCAGAATTCAAGCCAAATTCCAGGCATGGCCCTAATATCTTACAACGCAATTATCTTTCTATCATCAAAGAACTGGTCTTTCAAGACTTTTCTAGCACTGAATGAGCAGGCAATTGTTTAACTCTTTCATGGGAATCGAAACAATGATGCTTGAAGTATTTTTCCATGGTTCCCTGCCTGAACTCTCTGAAGCACTATTCAAAACATGTTGAAAACCCCCAGCGTCTTCTCTGGTGGGCTTGTGCCTTTTATATTGATCATTTCTGTTAGAAAACTGTTGGTCTTTGCAGCAGCCTCTTGCATGATAGATAGATTGGTCTTTGCTTTTAACTCTTTTGCTATGGTAAGATATGTATTTGTAACGAGGCTAGAGAGTAGTCCAGGGGTGTCAAACTCAATTTCATTGAGGGCCGCATCAGGGTTGTGTTTGACCTCGGGGGAGGGTGAGCATGGCCGGGGTGGGTGTGGCTAGCATGATGTTACTCATTGAGGCTCTGTTTTTTGCTGCAATGGCCTCCTGCAGCCCACTGCCAGCAAAAATGGAGTCCGGGAGGCAGCGGTGAAATGTTCCCGGTTCGCTTTTGCCTGTCGGTCGTCAGAGAGCTAATCGCGAAGGCAGCGCGATGCTCCGCCCACTCGCTGGGACACCGCCATTTGAGTTCTTTTACCCTCTGCACATGCGCAAAGCATTCTGTGAATGCGCAGAGGGTAAAAGAACTCAAATGGTGGTGTCCCGGCGGATAGGTGGAGCATTGTGCTGCCTTCGCGATCGGCTCTCCGACGACCGACATGCAAGAGCGAACCAGGAGTATTTCATCCCTGCCGGGGGGCCTGCACACTACCCTCCCAGGTTCCGTTTTTGCTGGCAGAGGCACCATGGGCCGGTATTTCGCTGTTTCCAGGGCGGCCCTGTGGGCCAGATGTGAACAACCCGTGGACTGGATCTGGACCGCAGGCCTTGAGTTTGACACCCCTGGTGTAGTCAGTACTTCTTTAGCAAAATAAACAATATTCCTTTGATGATGCCATCAGTGTACATGTATGTAGGAGAGAGAGAAGTATTGGGACCTCTTCTATAGGATTGGATTTGTGAGATCCACTGAATAGTTTTCATTGAGGCAGAACTAAATGGAGAATGCTCGCATTCATTTTTCTCTAATCAGAACCTACAATGAACGTTGCAATTTCATTGCATCTGACCTATATTCAGTGGTGGGATTCATTTTTTTACTACCAGTTCTGTGGGCGTGGCTTGGTGGGTGTGGCATGGCTTGGTGGGCGTGGCTTAGTGGGCATGGCAGGGGAAGGATTCTGTCAAATCTCCATTCCCACCCCACTCCAGGGGAAGGTTACTGTCAAATCTCCATTCCCCCCTCCCACTCCAGGGGAAGGTTACTGCAAACTCCCCATTTTCTCCCGATCAGCTGGGACTTGGGAGGCAGAGAATAGATAGGGGCAGGGCCAGTCAGAAGTGGTATTTACCAGTTCTCCGAACTACTCAAAATTTCGCTACCAGTTCTCCGAACTACTCAAACTTTCCGCTACCGGTTCTCCAGAACTGGTCAGAACCTGCTGAAAGCCACCTCTGCCTATATTCTAAAATTTGTGTGCAAAAAGCCATAGTTTTAAAAAACATTTAAGTTATGGAAATTCACATTCAAAGCCTACATTAGGGAATTTTACACCTAGACAAAGAACAACCCCAGTGATAGTTTAATCACTATGTTGGCTGATATGTGAATTGGTTTAGCTGTTGCTATCTTCATTCCCAGCAGGTCTGCACAAGATTGGGTGTGGGAATATTGCTGATTTAGCAAAGCTGTTCAGAGTTGAAGCATAGAATTAGATTTGGTCTTATGGTCAGAATGAGGTTGCACTTCTGTGTCATATGCCAATGGGTTTCTCATGAATCTCATGCCCAAAGGCACAAAGCCATGCTTTTAAACAAAGTTCATGGGAGGCAAAGTATAGTCATCAAACAAAAAACTGTTCTGCCCAAAGGCATTCCTTCTTTAATATTTTGGACTAAGTACTAAGTACTGGCATTAAGGATGGGTTGTAAAGAAAGAACAAGCTAAAAATTAATTCATCAACACCCCAAAAGCCTCAAGTCATAGACATGGGGATGGGGAAGAATTGTTTCCAGCTCAATCCTACCAAGACTCATTGGCTGTGAGTATTAGGACCACCTAAGTGTAAAGATATTTCAACTTTGAGGATAATGCATAATCTGGTTTTCTTTTAAATTCCAAGCTCCTGCTTGATGTTTTCTGTGTTGACATAAAATCAGAAAATGGTGACATACCATCAGTCCAAGATTTAAAAACCGATGTAGCAACTTCTGTCCAGTAAATGTAGTCCAGAGACTGTTTTGGCTTCCATGTGATAAAAAAAGTTATTTTATTAACTTAAATGATCTCATTGGAGTCTCTGTAAAACCAAATGAAAGCACCTGTTCCTCCAGTACATTCTTTTTAGTTTTACAAAGATGGGGAAAGTATCCAGAGCAGCTTGAAAAATCTTGAAAGAGTAAGGTTTTTAAAGTGGTTTTATTTGGGATATGTAATTCTGTAAATGCAAATTTACAGAATTAACAGTCTTTTGTTTATAGTTCATTTGTAAATTACTGAACACTATTAAATAAATGGGAAAGGGAATGTCCACAACAAGCCAAAATTTAATTAAGATGACAAAATGTACCTAATGATGCTACAATGGACGTTCTACACCATGCATACTTGTGGAGCTTGCATCGCTACATTGAAATCCGTTTTTCAACATTTCCCCCACTTATTCTCCCATGCATACCCATATGAAAGAGAGGTGGGATCAAGAATAAGATGTCTACATTGTAGTGTATTTCAAGTGTGTGAATTACCTTTTGGGGATTAGCTCACAGTGGACAATTTTTCATTTTCCCTGAAAGATCAGATTTTCAGGGTTTTGCTAGCACTGATGCTGTCACCTAGTAGGCGGTGATGGTCCATTCCTCCTCGTGGTGCCACTGGATACATCCCACCCATTTTGGGTGGTGCTAAACTGATCAGGGCACCGCCGCCAGACCTGGCAACAGGCCGGTCTGACATTCTGTCGCAACAAATAGATCGAAGTCACTAGGGCGTCCCCCGCAGGCAACGCACGATGGTCCCGCCCAACCAACGTGATTGCTCTTACCTGGTTAGGGTAATGAAACATTTGCAAGAAAACAAGCAAGCTCAGAGAGCACCAAGGACCCCTCATTTCAACCCTGAGCGACACATAGTCTCCTTTATTGATCACGTTTTCAATTTGGGAGTGCTCCTTATCACATTTGTTAACTGTGCAGGTTGTGTATTTTTTTCTTCCAGATTTCACTGATTCAGTAAATATGCAGATAAGTGGTCCACAATAATTAATTCCCTTGTTATATGGAAGGTAAGTAGATAGTGTAGGGAAGGAAGGAAGGAAGGAAGGAAGGAAGGAAGGAAGGAAGGAAGGAGGGAGGGAGGGAGGGAGGGAGGGAGGGAGGGAGGAAGGAAGGAAGGAAGGAAGGAAGGAAGGAAGGAAGGAAGGAAGGAAGGAAGGAAGGAAAGGTGTTTATGTTTAACCACACACTATAGACTGAAGAATAGATTTAGTGTGAATAGATTTATCAAGGTATTGCATTATTATACATTAAATAAGAGTGGAAATTGAACAGAATTTGGCAATCTTTCTGGAAATCATGGTCAATGTGTTAACTAAGAAAAAGAGAATATTCTTCTCTAAGCTGTCATGGCTATTAATTGGGAGTGAATTACAAATTCCATTTGATTGATCAATTAGAAACTGCTGCTCCAAAGGACAGGTGAGAGTCATTCTATTTTCCCCAACAAAAAGAGCACAGTTCTTCTTAAACTGGAATATTGTTAAATCTTCCTCCCAGCAACAAAGATGGCAAAACATTGAATCTAGGAACCGCGAGGGCTCTCCTGTGAATTGAACATAATACATTAGCTAATTGGAATAGACTTCTTTCAAACAGATCCACCCCATACAAATTGCGAAAGTGTTTCAATCTTTCTAGATATCATTGCTAAAAGCCTGTTGCTTGACTTGTGTCACAGTTTTCTCAAAGCCAATTAAGGTCAAACTGAACATCAAGGCAGAGGAGTAAGTAAGGCATATTTAGGGAAAGGCAGCCAAGATTTTATCACTGCATTGTCCTCCATGTTCTAAGAAAAAAAAATCAATCATTGATTGCTTATTTTTTTAAATTTAGATTGCTTATTTTTTTAAATTTATTGATTGCTTATTTTTTTAAATTTAGATTTATATGGCTGCTTATCTCAAGCAGGTGATTCCAGGGAGCTAAAAGCAATCAAAACCAATAACACCCCTCTTCCCACATACCAAAAACATTCTTTTGTTGCCTTCACTGATTTCAAGACAACTTTTAATTCAAACCCCAGAACAGCCTTATGGGAGAATTTTTCTGGCTCCTCTATTAAATTTGACAACTCCTTCTGCTTAAGAAACTGCATAATTGCATACACATTTTGGTGCAGCTCCATTGTAACGCCTTACATTATTTTATATCCTCAGTCTCTATTCAGAAAGCAATGAAGAAAGGATGTATCTTGGCTCTTCTCCTTTTTAACTTTTATACCAATTCTCCAATAAAATATTGACCAACAGATATGTTCTAGTTTTCTTGTAACTGTTTCCTGATGATACAATTGTTCTCTCCAGAATTGAAGTGGGCATCAGGCACAGGCCACAGATCTGGGGTTGGGGAATCCCTGCTATAAAGCATTGATAGATACCATGATTCATACTTTAGGGAAGCTTTTTGGGTGCATCATCCATTCTTATGGTTGTGTCAACTGTCCAGTTGGTGAATCCAGAAAAAGAAATTCCTGGGACATTATTTTACCAAGAGTATAAAACTTTACTGAATAAATCACATTGGCACAGAAGAAGCGAAACCAGTTCTGGTTTTCACACACAAAAGCAAGCATAGTTAATTCTCCCTTTTCCTTACAGGCCAGTTCATAACGTCCAACAATCACTCTTGTTCATTTTGTTATGGGAAACAGCCAGCCATGTGCTGGGTTTCTACCGGTTCGGGCTGCTTCGGGTGAACCGGTAGCAGTGGTGGCGGGAGGCTCTGCCCACCTGCCCAGACGTCATCATGGACGTTCTGTGCATGCGCAGAAGCATCACCAGTAGTGGGTTCTGAATTAGTTTGCTACTGGTTCCTGCGTGTGCTGGCGTGCATGGGCGACGCTCATTCCCGAATTGGTAGCAAAGGTAAGTGAAACCCACCACTGGACTGGGGACATCTGCTCGGTGTGTCGTTGACATGCCAGCAATGTCCCATGGTGCCAAAGGATGCTTCAATACCATTCTCCCACACTTGTATTTCATCCACCCCCCTCCCTATTGTCAAGCTATGAGGGAAGAAACTGTAGGTGAAAATGCAAATCAGTCTTGACATATTGCAATCCAAAATAATTGGGAATCATGTAAGCATTTCCTTTTGCTATTAGACATTACATATTCTACCAAAATTGAACCCAAAGTATTCTGTTAATGTAACTTGATTTCCAAACTGATGAAGATTCTCCCAAGATTCTTCCTGCCTTCTCTCTCTCTCTCTCTCTCTCTCTCTCTCTCTCTCTCTCTCTCTCTCTCTCTCTCTCTCTCTCTCTCTCTCTCTCTCTCTCTCTCTCTCTCTCT
Organism: Diadophis punctatus similis; assembly: GCA_023053685.1. Lineage (NCBI taxonomy): Eukaryota > Metazoa > Chordata > Lepidosauria > Squamata > Dipsadidae > Diadophis > Diadophis punctatus. Next base: position 25,162,682 of record JALIGW010000002.1, read on the forward strand.
CTCTCTCCTTCAAATCCAGTGTAAAAAACAAAAAAGAAATTTAATTGTTTTCTTCAATTATTTTCTATGCACAGTTTTTGGTTTAACAAGCAGACAAGTGAAGCCTGGATTGATTGAAGCCTTAATTGATTTTCTATAAAGTAAGCAATAAAAAACCCAGAGAATAGGCATGATACAAATGTTCTTATGGCGGAAGATGTAGCTGCACTGGATCTCAACTAGATATTAATTCAGAATAGTTTTGCAGTGGCAGTAAATCTCAAATTTTAAATTATTTGCAAATCATTAAAAAAACCCTATTGATTTATAGATCATTTCTGGCTTTCCTGTGAATGCCTAGAAAGGCTCTCCATTTTTTAAAAAAAAGAAATTTGTCTTAGCATACAGTCACTGAACTTGATTTGGATATGCCAGAAACATCCTTTTGATCATTTGAAGACAAGATGCCAGAGATAACTTAGAATAACAGGGTTTTTTTCATTTTTTAAATTTATCATTAGAAATTACACAGATAGATAAGTATTATTACCTTTTTCAGCAGCCTTATTCTATAATCAGATCACTTCCTTAAATCTTTTGTGAGTCAGTTTGCTTTCACCAAGCATCAACAGGGCAATGGTATTTTCTATGTAAAATTGCTCACGAAAACTTATTGCAATGTGTATATCAACTGTGCTACACCCCTCAATGTCACCCCATGGCATAATGTGGAAGCTGGTTTTCTACATAAATGAATAAAGAAGAACAGTTTTAATTTATTTTTCTTCTACTTTATGTACCCTTTAATCATCTGTGCTTCATGAGTGATGGAATCAATTCAGCATACAAGCACATTGGAGAAGGGAAACCAAAGTGGGATGGGAAGAGACACCAAACCCCAAGTGGTTTGCAAATCCAAATCACCAAAGACATAAAAAGTAAAAGCAAACCCAAATACAAATATATTGTAGACTAAAATAAACCCCTCTTTGCTACTTGTAGGAATACAAAGATGAAATGAAATTATTATCTAAGCCAAGATCTATTTTTATGTGTTTTAAAACATTATTATAATGGTTGTTGATAGTCTGGTAACCCCAAGTTTATACCTCCATGTTTGTATGGAGGGCATCATTTGCAAATAGATTAAAGACCACAGTTAGATGGAAATATAGCAGGAATTGGTTTCGGCACTGGGAACAGAATTTAGCAATGTCTGAAGTGTTTCACAGTTCTTTTTTTTTCAAATACAACCTAAATGAAAAAATAAAACCTTTGCACTGTCTGTTTCAAAATGTTGTCTCCTTTAAAAGTGCCCTTGTATTGTTTTGTTTTGTCTATTTTTTTGTATATATGTTTTCTTCTGTGTTGTTTTTAAATGTAAATAACTAAATAAAAAATATTTTAAAAAAGAAAAAAGAAAAAAGGAAACCTTTGAATTGATCTCAGTTTTTGGTATCAGTGTGTGTGTGTGTGTGTGTGTGTGTGTGTGTGTGTGTGTGTGTGTGTGTGTGTGTGTGTGTGTGTGTGTGTGTGTGTGTTACTATGTATGTATCAGTGGTGGGTTGCTACTGGTTCGGACCGATTCGCGAGAACCGGTGGCGGAAATTTGGGCACGGTCGCCAAACCGATAGTGAGGGCCTGCTTGCCACACCCCCAAACCGGTTCCCTGGTCGCCGCTGCTTGAAAGCGGCTGGCAAATAACCCTCTGCGCATGCGCAAAGGCTTCTGCACATGCACAGAGAGTCAGTACCTGGATGTGACGCACGCACGCAAAGCACGCACTTCCGAAGCAACACACACACTTCCGAACCGGTAGGGAAGGTAAGAGAAACCCACGCCTGGTATGTATGTATGTGTGTATAAATTATTTTTGGTAATAGTATAAAAGTACTTTGCCATTTTTTGACGTCAACAGCTATGGTATTTCCTGGTGATTTTTCATCCAAGAACTAACGAGATCCAACTCTGTTCAGCGTTTGCAGAATAAATAAGGTCAGCTGAGTTCTTCCTTTTATGGGGCAGGATTTTGACCCTTCTGAAGAGACCAAAGACTTTAATTCTTTCTATTGGAACTCAAAACTTTAATTTTTAATTTGGTTGGATATGCATATTTTTCAACATGATTGTTTTTTTAACTCCATTGTACTCTTTTTAAAATGGATTCATTCATTTATTTACATTGGCATCAGGAACAGCATCCAGTCAGTAAATGCTCAGCTCCAGCCAGTCGCCCCGACTCTACCCCGAATTAAGAAATTACAGGAGCCTAAAAAGGAAATTATTTACATTGCTTATATAGCAACATATTCTTGATATGATTACAGTACCCTAAACATTACACCATAGATTGGTCATATTGTAGAAGAAAGAACATAAAGGTAATAACTAAACAAGTATGTGAACAGAATAAGATAGCAGACTTTTTTTTGCAGCCTTAGAAAATAAAGAAGTCTTCATTTGATGCCAAAATGACTATAAAAACGAGATGAGCCAATCTGAGGGGGCTCATCCAGAAACTAGATGCTACAGTTAATAAGATCCTTTCCCAGGGAACCATCTGCACTATTTCACTTTCAGAAGAGTCCCACAAAGTAGCCACCCAAAAAGAGGATTATGTAGTTTGTTCCTGAATCTTGGTCTCCTTCTGTTAAAAGAACCGAAAGATAAGACAAACCAATTTGTAGTGGTGGGGATACAGTATATCCCAGAGGTGGGTTCTTACCGGTTCTAACCAGTTCTTTAGAACTGTTAGTAGTTCGGCGACGTTACGGAGCTGGTTCTGTTGGTGTCTCCGTGGGCGCCGCCATCTTGGATTTTGCTTCTGCGCATGCACAGAAGCTAATTTTTTTATTGCTGCGTATGTGCACACAGCACGACCCTGAGTGAACCGGCAGCAAAAGGATCCAGAACCCACCTCTGGTATATCTATATATATAAAAGTGAAAACCACTCACACATTAATCACGAAAACTCCAGAACCATAAAGCCAACAAATTTGAAATTTGCCACGTGTGTTCCTCTTGCCTTCTAGGTGCTCACTAAGAAAGGATTTTTCAAAATGACCATCGGAGCATGAGTATTTCTTATATTATTATTAACAAGCTCTGATGCTAAGGAGTTCTACTCCCCCCTCCCAACCTGAAAAGAAAGCTGATCCAAATGCAAAACACACTAACAGGACGCTAGCCAGATGAATACCAATGGATGCTGGTAGGCAGAGACAGATCCCCCCCTTTATTTTCCTCCCCAGTTCAGACGAATCTGTTCCTTCTACTGTAACACAGGTTAAAGGGAAAAGAGGCAAAAAACGCAGGAAAAGATTTACAGATGCGATTAGGAAAATACAAGTAAGGGAAGCTGCCTGTTTCTCCCATGGCCAGTTCTATGTGGCATGCTCTAGAGTCAGTTCACCTGACAGCCTGGTCATCCTCCAGCCAGACAGCAAAACCACGAATGTTGTTTACAGGAAGGTCCTGAGCAATTAATCTGAGGGACGAATTGAAAGTCTATGCTATGCAAATAATGTCTTCATCTGTAACAGAAACTTAGCTTACCATCTCTAACAAAATAATACAGTCCCTTTTTTAACTACTCATTAATTTTAAAGCTTTAAGTGTCAATTTATCAAGCCCCATCACATCGTTTTGTAGCGAAGCACGGGTATCAGCTAGTCCTTGATAAAGTATTTGGGTTGGTCTGTGGTTTTCTCAAAGTCACTGAGCAAACTTTCATTTCTCTTCTGGCCTAGCTGCCCAATTTATAACACAGGACCAAGACTGTCAGGTTTTAGGTTTCGATTATAAAGTAAAGATAGAGTAAGCACAATAGTATTTTATTGCCTAAAGTCAGGACTGCTTTCATTACTCAAATATTACAAGCTTCTATTGCAAGGGGAACACCACAGTCAAATGTTATTAGTTTGAGATAGTTTCAGTTTTTAATTTCATCTGCTGGCACTTTTGCTAGTTGGCATGAAATGTGTAAGGCACATATGTTAGAAATCTAAATTCCATTCCTAATCCTGGTCAAAAATGAATTGTGCAAATCCACTGTCACGCAGTGATTTTATATTGCCTGTTACATGTATATGCAGGGAGATGCAGGGAGATGCATCCCTATCAAATATAATGGTTTATTCCTGAGCACGTGATTTATGTTCCTAGTACGCATGTGTACATTCCATTCCTTCCTTTTGTTCTACGCTTCTGACGAAGCAACATCTCTTTTATATAGCCAGTATGTGATCTTATTATTTTTGTATCAAAATAAATATCTTATTCATTAGAATTATAATGCGGTTTATTTTGACAATGTCAGAGTTCCAGGAAAAGATTCATTTCGCCTCTGATAAGAGTAATTCTTATCTCATCATCCACAGTTAGATTTGAACAACATTAGATTTAATTAACTTTACTAGGAAATGCTCTTAGCAATCCAGGTGCGCAAAGGGAGTTGATAGCAGATTTTTTTTTATCTAGGCCAATGTTGGCTGGTGAATTCTGGGAGTTGAAGTCCATGTGTCTTAAGGTTGCTAAGTTTGAGAAACACTGATCTACTGACACTTTTTCTTTTATGAGTCATTTTTATATGATATATAAATGCTACATTAGTATAACTTTGATTGTCCTCTTTCACAGAGTCATTTGATATGGCTTTGTGTTGAAAAAATTATTTAGAAGTGGGAAGAAGAGAGAAAAAATTGCAAAACTCAACTGTCAGGCAGCAATAGTACAATATGAGGTCAGATAAGAAACCACAATTTTTAAACTACAGTTGGAGCTAGAAACTGAAACGTTTGCTGCAAATTCAGAATCTGCCAGACATATTTTGAGATCTCTTTCTGACAAACAATTCACTAACAATTCCCTTAAAGTGGAATTAGAAAGGTGAGTTTTAACATTTGAAATGTGTATTTCATTACTGTTACATCCAACAACTGTTCAAAGTACCGTATTTTTTGGAGTATAAGACACACCTTTTTCCTCCCTAAAAGTGGCTGAAAATTTGGGTGCCTCTTATACTCTGAATGTAGCTTTTTCGGAGCTTTTTTTCCAGCCCTAACTAGGTGCTAACAATCTTCCCAGCTCTTATCTTGCAGGCTTTTTCATTGTTACTCTCTCTGAAGAATGATTTTCCAGCCCTAAGTCTTTGCAGGGTTTTTTTCATTGCTCTACTTGCTCTGAATAAGTTTTTTTCTAACCATAACCAGGTGCTAACTATCTTCCCAGCTCTTACTGGCTTGCATGCTCTTTCATTGTTACTCTCTCAGAAGAAGGTTTTTTTAAGTCCTAACCAGGGGATAAAATAATGTGCTGAAGCTGACAAGACTAAGGACGCTAGCCAGATGAATACCTGGTAGGCAGATTTTTTCCCCCTATTTTCCTCCTCAAAAATTAAGCTGCGTCTTATACTCCGGTGCGTCTTATACTCCGAAAAATACGGTAAGTCATTGTTATAGCAACCAATATTTTGGCCAATACCAGTTTTATTAACATAACTCAAGGTCTGCCAGTTAAACATCAGTAACTTTAAAACAAAACAGAACTGAGAATTATCCAGATTTTTCTATTTGTCATATGCAATTGGGTGAATGGCAAGATTCCATCTTGCAAATCTTCCCTAATAGCAATAATGAATTAATGTGTCTAAAGCACAATTATTCAGCCTTATAAGGAGTGAAGAATAGCTGGAAAATATTCTGCTCCATGAAAAGATATTGTTCCTTCAACCCAACAGGCACCAACTGAAAAAAACCACCAAGAGTGAGAGAATGGGAAAGTGTGTGTGTATCTGTGTGTCTGTTTGTGTATATGTGTATAAATATAATTCTAAATTGCTTGTGACAATGTGGATAATATCCCTCTGAAGCAGGAGTTGCCCGACTATGCTTCCGATACAATTTCACTGCATGTGAAGATACAATTTCACTGCATGTCTTTCTAAAAACTGGTTATAAAAATCCATGCTCCAATCTTCAATAATCACCTGTCAGTATAATAATGTGTAGTATTTTATTTACCCTATTTTATTTTGTTTTTTTGACATTCAAAAATAAATTTATGCTGTAATTTACATCACCATGTAAAAGTAAATTGTTTTTATTGTCTTTTCAGCTCTGAGGGAATACACCTGCCATGTTATTAGAGAATCACCTGTTAATTACTCGGGTCTGATTTGAACTGTTTTTAGTTTTGCACTGGAGATTGGGTTGATTTTTATATATCTTATTTCTGCTATAAGATTATCTAAAATTCCTGTTGGCTTACTCAGGCTAGTACCCATCCTCTATGTGTGGATTACAAATCTTCAAATTTTCTATAGCCAGTTCTGGGAGTTATGGCTCTCAGACATTTTAGAGCATTGGGTTTTTCTCACACATTTTGTGGTTCTTGTCTTTTGCATAGAATATGTAATCAGAAGAATCAGAAGGTGAAGCAACTGAAGAGAAAAGGTTGTATAGCCAACCTCGGTGCTTCTACAACACAGGCTGAAAATGGCTTCATCTTGAAGAGAGAAATTGGAATCACTTTGCACAAGAGTGTTCGTGGTGTCCCCAGTACCTTACAGAAAGGCCATAAATCTAAGTTTTAATATGGGAGTCTAAAATTTGGCTAAAGTCTAAAGTTTTAAGAATACTATACAGTAAGTTAACAATAGACATTATTATGAGGCTGAATATAAATATTTTGTTTCTTTTCTCATAATATATAGAGGTAGTTAGTAAATCTGAACAACACTGAGAGTGAAGAAAACATTTCTTCTTCACATAATTTTTAGTAAACATCTGAATTATGCTTTTCATGTATATCATCTATGCATTTTAATGCATTCATGATGGGTCTAAATATGGTTGTGACAATATGGTGGGAGAGGTATAAGAGAAAACATAACATCTATTCTAGTATGTGTTCACAAGCAGAATAATAATCATCACTATCATCTAACATGGGCTTCCTTTGTGGTTTCTCCCCAATATGTATCTGGAGTTGTTTTCCCTCTAAAATTGGGGACTTGGCTGTTGTTCTGGCAAACAGTAATTGATATACCTTCTATTATTTTTTTCAATCTTTCCTTAATCTTTTGAAGAATCAATATTATCAACAATGAATGAAATAAATGAAAATAAATATCAACTTTAGTTGATATTAAAATATTAAAAACTGACATTAAAAAATATCAACTCAGTATCAATTCAATATCAAATTATTAGGATGATGCTCCACTACACGGAGCAAAGGATGTATAGATACTTATTGAGTTGGCAGTTGATGGCTGGCTTTCTCTATTATAAATGAGATAGTGGGCTAATTTTGAAACCTCAAAATAAGTTTTGTGGCATCATATTATTCTGCCATCCAACAAAACAGCTTAGGCAGAGGCTGTTATCTCCCCTTGACCTCTATAAGCAATTTGTCTCAGTCTGCCTAAGAAAATAGTTCCCCAACTCCATTTTTTATGCAGGGTGCAATGAAACCTAACATTGACACCTCTTTGTGTAACATATGATTTCAGGCCATACTGATGTTTCACAGGAAGTTGAACAAGTTTGGATCTTTGCCAAAGGGAAGATTAAAACATGGTATGAAGTTTTGTTGTCTTGTTTGTTTTACAGAATTTGCATACTTTAAGTGAACCAGAAAAAGAAGACATGGCTGATTTAAAGAACTGACTCATCAAAGTAACTCTTAAAGCTTCAGCATCTTTCACACTCATGTGAAAACTTGAAAAAAAGGGCAAGGCTGCCTCAGTAGATAGAATAAAGGGCTGTAATTGTAGTCACATGATCTAATGCACTTCTGAATCAATTCCAAACAGTCCAAATTTTGAATTAGACCTAAGCAACTACCATCAGCGGCTACTATACTGAATGCACAAGTCAATCCCAGGTGATTTAAAGCCCATCTTCTACTGAATACTGTACTGTAGTATAAATCAATTTAAGGTGATGGGGGGGAAGTTACTCTTTTGCCAAAGGCCAACTGGGATGCTTCTAAGTACAATTATTAGGTTTTATAAACTTCTTAAACTCTTCTTTTCAACCTGAAAAGGTTGAAGCACTTTTGAATATTTTGATGTTTCATTCCACTAGATTATACTCCCCCCAATATTTTGTTACGTTAGTCTAATCAAGCATTTCCACTGTTCACTGCTGTTAAAAGAAGATGTGATTTCAGCTCATTCCTATGGAAACAAACCATTTATACTATGCACCCTGCATGGTCTTTTGCTCATTATTAGATGGAATCAAAGGATCATTATGGAACCAGAACAAATGTAGTTAAAGTACAGCACGCAAAGCCTACAAGTTCCTAAAATAAACTTGTTTACATAACATGCAATCATCCAGTCTTTGCCTAAAGTCCTTGTGGCAGAATTGCTCATTACGATTCACAACATCTGGTGTTAAGTGGAGATTAAAAGGTTTGATTTATTAACAATTATTGGGTTTCCAATAATACTTAATTGTTTAATCACATGCATCCATTGGGAAAGTCCTGCTGAGCATAAAGTTGTAAAGGAAGTGAGGATTATGTTTCTTTTTCTTTAGTGATAAGGAAAACATTGTTGGACTGTATATTTTTATGTGATAATAAGCTTAGAGATAACATTTTCTGACAAGGATAAATGATTTGCCCCACCTGTTGATTGCAGTCAGTGTTGTTGTTGGTTGTCTTCCCTTCTAATACAGGCCTGTCAAACTGGCGGCCCACAGGCCGAATATGGCCCATGTAGGCCATGCCCACCCTGGCTCCACAAAGCCCAAAAAACATCCTGATACTTCACAATATGGCCTGATACGTCACATATGGCCCGTGATGCCATATCGTGATATATCACAATATCCCTGCTCTAATATAACAAAAGGAAGCATTGCCCTCATTCTATTCTGACTTGGTGATCATAGAACATAGAACATAGAATATGAATAAGGAAACTTGGAGGTCTTCAACTTCCTGCTCAAGCAGGAGAGCCTATGCCATTTCAGACAAATGGTTGTTCAATTTATTTGTGAAAAACCTCCACCCACAAATTTTGGAGGCAAGCCATTTCACTGATTGATTGTTCTGTCAGAAAATTTCTCCTTAGTTCTTCTTGTTGTTGTTAGTTGTGAAGTTGTGTCCGACCCATCGTGATTTGCGACCCCATGGACAACGTTCCTCCAGGCCTTCCTGTTCTCTACCATCCTCTGGAGTCCATTTAACCCTCCTTAGTTCTAGGTTGTATCAAAGTTCTCTTTGATGATCTTCCACCTTTACTTCTTGTCTTGCACTCGGCTGCTTTGGAGAATAAATTGACCCCCTCTTCTCTTTGACCTCCTTAAGTACTGGAAGACAGAGGTCTGTAGAGATTCTCAGTCATGCAAGTCATGGTTGTCCCAAAGGTGCTTTTTCAGGAGGCAACAGGACTTCCTTGTTTTTTCTTTTGAAGACGTTTCACTTCTCATCCAAGAAGTTTTTTCAGTTCTGACAGGAAAGTAGGGAATGGAAGGATTTATATTCCTTATAGACAGCTGGTCATTTGCATCCTTTTAGATGGTCATTGAAGCATTTGGAGGTTTATCTGTGTTCTCAGGGTCACCTGAGTAGTGTTCCTAGTTCCTGTAGTCTGTAATTTTTTTCTCTGGAAATCCATTCCTACCCCACACCATTCAAAGGGTGTTCATCCCAAATTGTATAGCTAAAAGTCTGTGGAGATTCTCAGTCATCCAGGTCATGATTGTTCCAACCCTAACCCTAACCCTAACCCTAACCCTAACCCTAACCCTAACCCTAACCCTATCAGCTCCTTTTGCTAATGGGGCAATGTCTAATGACAATGAGCAGTCTTGTGCTGAGAGGGAGGAAAAGTATCCCCTAGCTACAATGGTCACAATAATGAAGTGCCTTAACACCCAATAGTTTATTACCAACATTACTCAGCTGCATCCCAACATTTGGGGTAAGAAGGATGAAGAAAGGAGAACAATGAAGGGGAAGAAAAGTGTACTCACAACTTGCTTTGGTTGCTACAACTATTTGCACTTCATAGAAGAATGGACAAACTGGCATAATGAACACTCCTGTGCCTCTGAGAAATATGTTGGTAGCTGCAGGTAATTACCAAAAATAATGAAGTGTTGTGCTATAAGAAGTGCACAAAAGGTGATAAAACTAAACTTTCATCAAACTTTCTCTTTTGTGTCTCCTTTTGGAATCCAAAACTTTCACTCAAGAATTATTGACTTCTCTAGTTAAGCTCTTCTTCTAATAATAATCATAAGAATAATTGCAAGCTTGAATTGCCACCAAATTCTGCATGAAATCAAGTGGATTCTTTGTTCATATCTTTTTTTTTGTCTATATGCTATTTGAGAGAAGTTAAGAAGTCCATAAAAAGCTTCTTGAATAAACTTGAGCTGGAAAGAGCATAAATTTGTTAAAAGTTACACTCGAACTACACTTCAGGCAAATACTCCTGTAGTAAAATCTACCATGCAACAAACCCTAAGATTTTAATCAAGAAAATGTGTGGCTCAGTTCTTAGAAAGCAGGACCAAGCAGTATAAAGTTGAAGTAGCAAGAGTTTTTGCAATGATAGGCAGTCATTTTATTTTCAAGTCTTAAAGACAATGACATTTTAAAAGCAAATATGGCAATATATATCCAAAAAGTTATTTAATATCCACAGTTACCAATGTGTACAAATGGCACCCTCCAGTATAGTGCACAAGCACTCAATTCCTACTTTCTGGCTTCCCTCTCCTAGAATTTGTATGCTGGTCTACATGTCCATGCATATATAATGTTTTTCTCCCTAAGCCAAAAGAAATTTAAAATTGGGATTAGATATGTACATCTTGGGAGTCCAAAAAGGAATGGAAAGAAAAATGCAAATCAGTCATTGGGTTTAACTGGCAAGCAGGTTATTCCGTTGCTTATACTATTAAAAATATTCTCCAGTCAGGATAGTAGACTTCTTGAGAGAACCAATCTTTCAGAATAATACTAATTCAGAACTGATGCTTTGGTGTTTTATTGCCTGAGGCAAAAGGCGCTGTCCATCTTCTGACTCCATGGCCATATTTGATCTGGATGGATGACTGACTTTTTCTTCAGTACCTGTGATTAGCATCCTTTACTATGCTTCAAGGTAGCAAATTACCTTGGGTTAAGGATGGAGAACCTACGAATCTCTGGATCTTACTGTATTGAGTCTCCCAGCAATTCCAACCAGCAATGGCCAGTAGGGGAAAAAAAACTCTGCAATCTCCAAAAGTCAATAGTTTTTCCACATCAAAAGAAACTTTTATTTATTTATTTATTTATTTTGTTATTCTTATATGCCGCCCAACTCCCGAAGGACTCAGGGCGGCGTACAACATAAGAAATACAAGAATAGACAAAATTTCAAACAATTTAAAAACAGTACAAAATTTAAAAAAGACAGTATAAAAGCAGCAACAACATCCATCCATTCAACCACATAAATACTTGGGGGGTAAGCTCAGATGGATTAAGCTGTCCCCCCCACCTGCAGGAAGAGCCATGTCTTAACGGCCTTTCGGAAGGCCAGCAGAGTGGGGATGGTTCGGGTCTCTGGGGGGAGTTGGTTCCAGAGCACGGGGCCAACCACAGAGAAGGCCCTCCCCCTGGGGCCCGCCAGCCGGCATTGCTTGGCCGACGGGACCCGGAGGAGGCCAACTCTGTGGGCCCTAACCGGTCGGAGGGAAGTGTGAGGCAGAATGCGGTCCCGGAGATATCCTGGTCCTAAGCCATGAAGGGCTTTAAAGATGGTGATCAACACCTTGAATTGGACCCGGAGACCGATGGGCAACCAATGCAGCTGGCGGAGAATCGGTGTCACGTGGGTGTACCTCGGCACACCCACCACAGCACGCGCAGCCGCATTTTGCACCAACTGAAGTCTCCGGATACTCTTCAAGGGTAGCCCCATGTAGAGCCCATTGCAGTAGTCCAAACGCGAGGTGACAAGGGCATGAGTGACCGTGTTGTCCTCCATTTCAACACTGCCACTTATTGTTGGCCTGCCAGAGGGTACTGTCCTAAATAGTGTTCTGATTCTGCTACAACATAAATATTACAGTAGTGATCCTGTTTAAAATAATGATTTAATAACATTTAAATTATAATTTAACAAGCACTATTGCATCATGGGAGGTTTTGTATTTGAGTGCTTTCAAAATTTCACTAAGCTTAATTTTTTTAGATAGGGGAAGGATTCTTGGCAGAAAAAGAGGAAACAGGAAAGCTGGTTACCAGGCAGAAGGTGTTTCAAGTCAAACTCACATTCAGAGTTGAAAATTCATGCACCAGCAGTGATAAGGGCAATTACAGCTGGTGAATAATAAATCAAGAACAGATTATGCAACCCAATACTTTCAGAAATAGGGCTTTCATGAAACAGCCCTTCTACTTTTCAGCGTATTTGCTTGTGAATAAATCAATGGAATAAATAGAATTAGATGGCCGTAGAAATTATTCTCCTTTGATTCCCACTCATTTTCCGTCGTTTCCCATGAAAATTGTCATTAGTCACTTCAAAACGTTAGGATCTGTTTTTAACTAAAAAAAAGGTTGTTTGAAATGCATTAATGTTTTGCTAGGGGGGAAAAAATGGTCAATTCAAACCATTTGTGAATGAAACCACTATTATTTATTTCAGCCTTTCCTGGGAACATCACCATATTAAGTAATGTGGTGTGCTAAAATCAACCCTGCAATTTCTCCCAGGTTTCCTCCTGCTCTAGAGAAAACTTCTGTTCTTCTATATGATATTTTTGGATTGTATTGTTTTACTGCTATTGTACTGGTTGTCTTTCCATCCCTGTGAAGCCTGCTTGGAAGACCTTGACTTCAAAATCTGATTGTCCAAATCTGATAAAGTCTATGGGAGGACACATGATGGCTTCTTCTTTAGAGATTTACTAATCTCTTAAGAATGAGAAGCCAAGCTGGTTGCGAATCATTGGAGAATCTTTTGTGTGTTGCACAGAAATGATGACCTATCCTATAACGGCAAAACTGTCACCAACAATTCCTCCTCTTTTATAAGAAATGGCAAAACTAATTTCCATTTCTTGATTGAATGAGAATTGGTAGGAAAAAGCGTTCTGATGACTCTAATGTTGACCTTCAGTGTTTGTTTGTCCTCCCTTCCAGTTCATTTCCTACCTGCTGCTAGGCAGAAAAGTGGCACATTCTTGCCCTTCAAAATCCTTATTATTAATCCTCCTTGCCAGTCAAGGGACTCAACTAATTTTGGAATAGCACAGATCTTGAACCGGCATAATAACTGTGATCTCTAATACAAAATTAAACCAGCAAAGGACCTGGCATTCCAACGACTGCTTCTAAATGGCTTCCCTCTCTGGAGAACATGTCAGTGTGATTAGGGGTCTGTACAGAACACAGTTTTACATAGGACAAATCCTTGAGGAAGGAATATTAAAGTCTGTCAGTTGCTTAAATAAAATGCAGGCAGAGAATGAGGCCCAAGGGTTCCTCTAAGTGTTTCTAAATGCCATGCAGAGGACATCATTAAAGAGGATATTACAGTATGCATTTTCTTTTCTCAGCCCCAGCTGGCGACTTCTTATTTGCAGCAGTTAATTGGCAGCTTTTTTCTTTTATCCTACATTCATGTTTTTGGCTAAAATGATGAATCTTGATTTCCTTCTCAATCTTTTCTTGTAATAATGTTGTCAGCATGACAGATGGGATCATACTTGTATAGAGGAGCAACATCAGGCCAAGAAAGAACTACTCATCTTCTCCAGTCTGCCTGTCTTGGTAAGACTGTAATTTAGTCCAACACTGTTTATACTATGAATGGTTTTATTAACAAATAGCAGGAAAATGTACAATCATTTCCATTAATAACCACTCTTGATGTCTGAATGCTGTATATTTATCTTACCTTAATTTATATAACTTGTTACGTCCTGAGGAGACGCTGTTTCTACCTAGCAACTAATAGACGCTTCCCATTGGCTGATGCTTGACAGCTCATCCGGCAGGAGAAATAGACGCTTGCTATTGGCTGCCTTGTTTTGACAGCTGCTTTATAAAGCGCAGCTGACAGAAAGAGTTTGCTGGTTTTTGCTTGTTAGCGTTGTGTTAAGGTTTGCCTGAATAAACGTTTACTTCTTGAACTACCTAGCCTCAGAAGTGCCTTCTATTGTTCCCTCAGTTAGAACATAACTGTTGGTATAAAATGCCTAGGAGTTTTTGATAGGTATGTTTCCCTCATACAGGTTTTTCAAATGCAAATTCTCTTATATCACTTTTGATATACATTTTTTTTAAATAACCTTTTCTCTTTATATTTTAAGCACTTTCTGGTAGACCAGATCTGGAACCTGATTCCACAGGATGTCTATAATTAAACTTTATTGAGATAATAACAAAGTCTTGCAAGTCAACCCATCCTTCCCTCTCTCTTACATCCTCAGGGGTGTGTTTCTGTTTGTGTGTGTGTGTGTGTGTGTGTGTGTGTTATTCTGAGTTTCTTTGCAATATTCTTATACTGATCTCCTGATGTTCCTCTAATGGCTTCTGGATGCCTTGTTCAAGATCATCTCCTTGACTCTCCAAACTGTATTAATTTTTATTTTCCTTTTTTGGAGATAATTTTAGTAGATCTTTGGAAGAAATATTAATTCAGATGGACATTATCTGATGTTGATTTTTGATGCAATATATGGTAACAACAGAAAACCCATACTGGTTCCCAATGCCATTTGTATGAAATTCTTTTATATTCCAAACCAGGTCTCTTCAAAAGCTGGACCAGAATAGAGTTAAAATCTGGCCAAAAGTCTGACTTGGAAGCAGATATTATAAAAGTAATCTCAGATTATGTCCTCATTAGCATATACTTCCAGCAGCTTTTCAGATTCTATACTAACTACACCAAGGTGTTTTGCAAGAAATATAAAGATGTTGGGGGGTGTGTGTGTGATGTTTATTCATACCTATATTCCCATGCCATCTCAAAGGTCCCTGGTGGGGTGGATGGTGGGGGTTTGAATGCTTCTTCCTTGGGTGTTTGGCCCCTTAGAGATCATTGAGTGCTTGGATAGAATGGCCAGAGTGGTTTGGTGTCTTGCAGAATCAGTGGATTGTTGGGGACTTTTTATTGTATGAATGATATGGGTGGCATTGGCAAATGTGTGCCATGGTCTGGCAAAAGTGAACAAGGGGTAGCAGTGGATTGGGAGAGGGGGTTGAGAGGGCTGCTGCTTTTAAATGGTAGGTCAGCTTGTAACAAGACATGATTAGGAATTTAATTAATTAATTTTTATGCTGCCCATCTCCCCTACAAGGTGACTCTGGATGTCTTATCATGAATGAGGGGGGCAATCTGACATATATGTGATGTGATCACTATATAAATTGAATAAATAAATATTAACAAGACATGGCTTATAAGACCTTCTGATTGAAGTTTGGTTCTACAGAATAATTGGGTTTGTTGCTGTAATGCTGCCCTCCCTGCTGCTCAGCAGCATATCAATGCATATCAAACAGTAGTGGGTTCTAAAACCTGTTGCTACCGGTTTGTGTGCATGCTCGCGCTCGTGCGCACTGCTTCTGCGCATGCACAGAAGCATCCCGGGCGGGTGGGAGGAGCCTCCTGCTGCCTGCGCTACCAGTTCGCAGAATCGGGCCAAACCAGGAGCAACCCACCGCTGGTATCAAATACTTAATCCAACCAACAAGATAGCTACAGCATGTTGCACCAAATGCAATTTCCAAATGCATTTCAGAGGCAGCTGCATTTCCAAGTATTTTGAAATAGTCTAGCTTTATGTAACCTGTTGCATGCCAGATGCATTGGATTACACATTCCAGACGTTCCATTGGTTATGTTGAAAATATTCAGAAAATCTCATTCCAAACATACCTTTGGAGAATCAGGGTAATCTCATCTGGAAGAATAATGAGAACATTAATTATTTTTATGAGAGCTGGTTTAATCTCAAAGAAGCATCTTTGGCACGAAAACTAAAGACGATACAGAAAAGATACAGTTAATCAACGAGTCACGTAGAACAAGTTATGTAGGATTTTTAAAAATGTTGATAGAAAAAGGTTTTCTGCAAGCCACAAACCAGATAGCTGAAGAACAAAGCCTTAGCTGGTGGTAGCATTGATTCACATGGACTGGTCTCAGAAGGTAAGCAGAATTAGTTCTGCCTGTTCTTGTAAAGGAAGGAACCAAGGAATGGTAGGGGTTAGGGTTAGACTGAGAAAGCAAAAAACACATTCCAGAAGATGGCAGAATATTTTGCAGCACATTACTTCGTATATTAAGTGGTGGGTAATGAAATTACACATGTATGAATTGATTGTGAATGTGAGCAAAATTAGTCAGTTACTTCAAGCAAATCTTCATTGGCAAAGGTCCCGTAGCACATATAATTCCAGGTCTAATTAGAACTGCCTAACATTGGTAAAGAAATAAGGCAGGGCAAACACTATATGTTGAAGAAAGAGATTTCTCAACCCTGACAATCTTTAGATCAGAAATAAAAAATATCATTTATAAATTCATTCCAAAGATCTAGGTAATAACCCTGGGGAACTAGCTTTCCTATCTAGCCTAGCCTAGTAGTCCATCAAGTCTGCCCTTTGAGTATATTTGTTTTTGTGTGTGTTTTCTTTTTAATTTATGTATTATTTGTCATTTTTATATTTTTATTTTTACTCAAACTAAACTAAACTAAAAATAGCTTGGTTAGATTTGGAACCAAGCACATTCTTCTTGCTATTGGGATTAAACCAATCACTGAAATTTCTTCCATCATTTGTTTAATATTTTGTCTTCAATAGGTTTTCTGATGAATTTCGAATTTGAATTTATTAAAATTTCTATGCCACCCAACTTCCAGAGGGACTCTGGTCGGCTCACAGTAGGGTATAAAAACAACAATCAGTAAAAACAATTTTAAAAAACATATTAAGAAATACAATCATTATTTAAAAAAACTTTCACTCCAACATGCATACATGGGCCGATCTAACAAGACCACATCTTCGGGTCATTGGCCCCATGCCTGCTGGAAAAGCCAGGTCTTAAGCTCTTTTTGGAAGGCCAGTAAGGTGGGGGGTAGTACGGATCTCAGGCGGCAGTTGGTTCCAAAGAGTCGGAGCCGCTACAGAGAAGGCCCTCCCCCACGGACCCGCCAGCCGACATTGTCTAGCTGACGGGACCTGGAGGAGGCCGACTCTGTGCAATCTTACAGGGCGCTGGGAGGAATGCATTAGCAGATGGTCACACAGATAAACTGGTCCTGAGCCATATAGGGCTTTAACGGTAAGAACCAACACCTTAAATTGTGTCCGGAGACCAATTGGAAGCCAGTGTAGCTGGTGAAGGATGGGCTTAGCGTGGGTGTACCTTGAGGCACCCACAACAGCTTGCGCAGCTGCATTCTGGACTAACTGCAGTCTCCGAACACTCTTCAAGGGAAGCCCCATGTAGAGCATGTTGCAGTAATCAAGCCGTGAGGTGATAAGGGCATGAGTGACCGTGAGTAGAGCCTCTTGATCCAAATAGGGTCGCAATTGGTGCACTAGGCGAACCTGTGCAAAGGTCCCCCTAGCCACAGCTGTCAGGTGGTAGTCTAATCTCAGCTGTGGATCTAGGAGGACACCCAGATTGCGAACCCATTCTGCGGGGATTAATTTTTCTCCCCCCAGAACTATGGAGGGATGATCTACCTGGTCCTTTGGATTGTTTTCAACAAGCCAGACATCAGAAATAAGAGCATCCTATGACTCTGGCTTGTTAAAAGAGCTACAAATTAGGGTTCTCAACTAGCAAACCCTGGAAACAGTTTTCAACAAAACTTATTTTTTTTCCTACTGTCAGAAGGAATCATGTGTGAACAAGCACTCTGATTCATTTTGGGGAGCCAATTTCTCTGAAATTCTAGCTTACCGTGACATGCAAGCACATCTGTTATTGTCTTGGTTAGCCTTCTCCATATTTTATTTAATTTGTTGATCATAATTGTATCTTGCTTTTCACCTACAGTACAGAGTCCAAGAAAGTACACACACACAGTCTTATTGTCTGATTCTTGTAATGACTCTGTGAAATAGGTTCATGATTAAACAGGGACATGAATCCTTCCAATGTTCATTGCTTAATCAAGGCCTGGAAAAACCTGACACGAAAGACCCAAATCCATCATGAAGACAGTATTAAATGTAAGATAAATTAACCACCTGAATAGTTGGCTGCCTTCCCTCCTTTTTGTTAACATTCACTAGCATTTGCCTTATCGGCCTGTTCTAACCACATTTTTCTGCAGGGTGTGTATTTTGCATTTCCACAGTCTGGCATGAACCTTTCATTACTGGAATGGGTCATACAATTACAGTTGAATGATTGTTTAAATTGAACATGTGAGAAGATGCAGACAGCTTGGAAGAAATTATTCCATTCTTCTTTGTTTCATGGCATCTTAGAGTAAGCCAGCTGTTGTCTTAAGAATTGAGACAAAGAGTTGAGGATGTCTACAAATCACAGATGGTCAGATTTGCCTAGGCTAGATGAAACATTACAGTAAGCATGTTGTGACACAAGATCCTTGCCCAGAATATTTAAGTTAACGTGGTCAGTTCATCCCCAGGGCCAGAAACAAATGGATAATAAACCACCACCAGTTAAACTTTTCAAGGCCTACCAGTGAAAGAGGGGCTGTATCTTTGACCCTGCCAGAAGTCATTGCAATTAGTGTTTGAATATAGCAGACTAGGATACTTAGCTATTTTTTTTCTTGAGAGCCATGCCAGAACCAAACTAAAATAACATTTGATTTACTTAAATTTTATTTTAGAATTAATACAATCCTACCTTTGCTGTCAGTAAGCTCCAGCCAGTCAGTGATTATATGTTCCAAGTACTGAAGTTGGGAGTTACTGAGTGCAATTTGGCATGTTGCATTTCTCTATTATGTTTGGAAGAGTTAGTGGTAAAAGGAAACCAGCTCGCCGAAGAACATGGTGGCTGGGCACCATCAAAGCTGACACCAGATTGTAGAACCACTCAAAGAAGTAGTGCATGATCAGAGGATGTGGAGAGATCTGGCCCATAGAATCACCAAGAATTGGACATGGATAACATCATCATCATTTTTCTGTAAATCATATTCCACATTCTGAAATGAGAAAGCTTTCTAGTCCAATGGAGATAATGCCAGTGTAATAGACCATGGACTAGAGATAGTCCTTGTTTAGTGACTACAAATTGGGATCAGTAGCTATCATTAAATGAAGCAACCACTATGTGTGAAATTGCATGACTGCAACTATATTTTTCTTTTCCTCCACTCCCCACCTATATGGAACATTCACCTCTGTGCTGGGATAATTAGTAAGAAGGGAATCAGTGTTTGCATTTACATTCATTAGAGGGGATTACAAGAGAGGAAGCCAGCACACTATGGGGAATATACATCAAAAGGAAAATGGTGCTGCCAGCAGTCATGAATGTGCTATGCAAACATTCCAATGTATTCCTGATTGTGTGCTAGCTTACTCTCTTTTTCTCTTTCTCTCCAATCTCCCCACTCTGTGAAGAAGGAGGAAAAAAAATCAAGCACAGATGAAATTGTCTATAGAGATTTCTTGTCTTTTTCACCCCTCCCTCCAACTTCTTCCACAAGAGCGAAGGAGGAAAAAATGGGTTAGACATACTATTATGCATACTGAGTGTAATGGCAATCACAAGGGACTGAGGGACAAAGCAGAGGTTGTAAATGTGGGAATTGATTCCTAAGCACCATCATAACTTTGAATGGTCGCTGAATGACGCAATTGGTAAGCAGGGTCTACCTGTGGTTATTTGATATCCTGATGTTTCAGTCACATCCTGTGGTTGGCATCTTCAGGGGTAAAAGTTATTTGCTCTGTACTGCCCTTCTTAGCAGCTCATAGACAACTGAGCAGGAATTGACTGAGCTCTTATATTGGTAACAGAACTAATCTCTTAATTGGGCCATGTTACTGGAATTCTGAAAGTCCAGTTTCTGATTGGTTCTTCATCCAAGTGAAAATGTGATTGGTCTGACTTGAACACATTCCAGAGGAGCTCATTTTTGATTGGTGTGTCTTTGAAACAAGCTACTGCTCTTTATATGCCAGTAACAGATAATTTGGCCATAGCTCACAGCCAAGTTCAGCATTAAACCAATGGACTGATGCTGGCCATGAAAATTTGAATCGATAATCTATCTAGTGAGGAAAAACGGGTGCAATAAAAGCCACTAATTCTACCAGAAATTACGAGAATTAAAAATTGGGAGCACTGAACTGGTACCAACTCTTTAGCAAATTGCTCCTTTCATAGCTGTGGCTTCAGGGAAGCTGCAGGTGTATAATTAAGCTAAGTATAATGAAGTATAATTTACCTCATTTTAAACACTCCTCCTCTCCCAAAAAAATGGGATAAAAAGAACAGAAAGAAAAATACCTGCATTTATCACAACTGGAATACAGTTTCTTCAAAGATTTTTTTTAAAATGCAAAAATGCAAAAAAAGAAGGCATAATTGCTCTGAGGCTTAGTCTTGTCAGGACAGATTAGCTTTGGTGTTTGATACCACCAAACTTTGGTGAGTGATAGTTACTTTGGTTACTGGGTATTCTCTTGTTGCTTGTGCAAGATAACTCATGTAACAACAATGTCAAGGTTTTATAGGTGGCAAGGAAGGTAAGAATAGAGAAAAAATAAGCATTACAGGTAAATTCTTGATTTATGATTGTATTTGAGTCCGATTGTGCTGTTCGGTAAGCGAGTCCGATTGTGCTGTTCGGTAAGTGAGTCACCATGCAACTGTGCCCAATTTTACAATCTTTTTTGTGCTGGTCATAAAGAGAACCCATTTTACCCAATTGTACAATTGTGGGTTTGTTTTTTTGTTTTTTGCTAAAAATTAGAAGTAAAGCTGGTTCCAGCAAAAAAGTACTGTCCAAGTAATACATCCCGTTCAATAAGAACTCCGAGGCAGGCAAATTCCTCAAAGAACATTTTATTAGGACATATCAAATTGGCATATTCCTGGTGGAAAACTGGCTCTAAGTTGCTGCCGGTTTCCCCCCAATTAGCAATAGCAATAGCACTTAGACTAATATACTGCTTTACAGTGCTTTTACAGCCCTCTCTAAGTGGTTTTACAGAGTCAGCATATTGCCCCCCAACAATCTGGGTCCTCATTTTACCTACCTCGGAAGGATGGAAGGCTGAGTCAACCTTGAGCCTGGTGAGATTTGAACTGCCAAATTGCAGTCAGCTGGCAGTCAGCAGAAGTAGCCTGCAGTACTGCACTCTAACCACTGCGCCACCACAGCTCCACAGCTTTACTTTTAAAGTTTAAAAGTAAAAATTTATCACTTCACCCCAGAATCTCAGTCACATGGTCCAATCAGCATACAGCCCCGTTGCTAGGTGACCTCAGTTTCCACCTTTCGGACACCTGCACCAACATCCTTGATTCACAGGGGAAATAATTTTATTTAGGCTACAACACCCCAGCTAATCTCCATCATAATTTGAAACCAGGTTGTAAATAGCTCTGGAGGTTTCTGTCATAACTGGACGGTCACTAAGTCATAAATTGAGGACTATTTGTCAGTCACTGTTACATAGTTCTGAGAACATATTCCCAACCACCATTGTAGCTACAAAACTATTTGACACTTCTTATGAATTTAACTTTATGTTGGAGCTATAGCATTTCTGCCAGGGCATATTCTTCTCCAGTGAAGTAGATTAAATGCCTCGGTCTTTGAACAACAGAATAATCAGCTACTTTTGTGCCTGCAGCTTTATCACTTCTAATTTCACATTTTCTTTTACAGATATATGTAAAAGATCTGGTTACTATGAATTTTAAAGAAAATATGGAGAAAGCCAGAGGAAAATTGAAATTAATCAGTTGCTGGGCCATATATTTTCAATTTATATAAATAAATAATGTCAGTTGCATAGTCTTCCCTAACCATGTATCTACGAGTGACTATATGCCCTTTATTATAAGGGACAGTCCTGTATTTCAGAAAGTTGCACTTTAGATTTATTTTTCAAAACCTCACTTTTCCCCCTTTATTTTGGACATTTAGCTTAATGCACACTTTCACATTCATGTGAAAAAGTTGATTTGTCTCTGTAAAATAAGTGTACATGCCCTGTTTTATTTTAGATATTTTTTATTATATATGTGTTTTTGTAAAGTTTTTCTTGATTTTCCTCTTGAATTTTCATTTGTAAAATGAAGTTATTAACTTAACCAATGAAAAATGTTATCCTTATGAATCTCTTTTTCAGGTTTGTCCTTTATTTTTTTCCAAGAAAATCTGGTCACCATCTTTATAGCACATCTGGAGAACCTCAGCTTGTACAAAGCTGCTCTAGCTGTTAAAAAACAAACCAACTTATTATTGACTAAGATAAGATTGCTTAAATAAGTTTGTTATAGTATAGACTTCACATGAGAATCCATGTAGATATTAATATTCAATCAGTTCATCATCCACTACTGGTTCATCATCCACATTATTCATCATCCACTACTCACCATTCACTTTTAACAAAAATGGTTTGCATTTATTCCAGGCTGAGCAATCTCCCTACCCATAACCAAATGCTAAAGGTTACTAGATCCAGGCTGCAAAACTAGGGACAATTGCAAGATAATAGCATTATTCTCATGCTACCTTGTGGTCAGCACATTTACAGCCCACAAGAGGTTACTTTCCTACATGCCACCCTAAAAGCCTTGTTGCCTTGCTGACTAAATATAATTTTGAATGTGGCAGGAGATTCTATATCCCTACTCTGTATACACCACATTTAAATATTTATTTATTTATTTACTTATTCAATTTATATGCAGCCAGACTCCCAGGAACTCTGGCCGGTTTGCAAATGGTAAAAAAAAAACACCACACATTAAAACCAGAAAACAGCACAAAACAAAAGAATAAAGATGGTAGAAATAACAAACCCAGATGGGAACAAAGAAAAAGAAGGATAGAGGATTCTCTTCTAATTTGTTTTTTGTTTATAATCAAGTCAAGAAATTAAAACTTTATGTTCACTTAACCTACCATTCTTGAAAAAGTCTTTGTATAAGACCTAGATTGCAGTACACCGAATTGTAGCTTGATTTGTTTTATTACAATCTAGGAATCTTGTCGGTCTACTATAGCTTGTGGCTTATTATATAGGAGGCCAAGCATTATTGACTCAATATTCCATTTGAGCCAGGGGGGAAGAGAATGCCATGGCTGTGCTCATGCTCTCATGTAAGAAGCAAAATTATTAATACTCCACATAACCACCACCGCTAGGATTGTTTACGCCCAGAGCTGGAAAAATGATACTATTCCCACATCCTCAATGGTCATTAGAAAAATTTTAGAATGCGCCGAGATGTGTAAATTAACAATGGGGATTCACGAAAAGGAAGATACAGAATTCTATGATGCTTGGAATAATTGGTATAAGTGGTTAAATCGCAACAAAAAATTTCAAATTTGGTTATAAAAGGTGAACTATAAAGAAACTGCAAATGTTCTCAATCTCAAGTCTTATGTATACAATTAGAGGTTCATATAATTAAAACGGAAGAAATAGATGTTGAATGTATAGTGGGAGACTCAATCCATTGAATATAGAACTGGATAAATAATAGTGATTGTTTAAATTAAAATAGTAATATTGTGAAATGTAAATATATTTGGAAATGAAATAGCTGTAAAAGTGGTTAGCTTTTACCATGTTTGTTTGTATTTTATGTATTTATGTATTTTTTGTATGTCTTCTTTTTATGTCGTTTTTAATAAAGATTATTTTTAAAAAAACAAAAAAGAAGCAAAATTATGATTCAAGAAAGTCTCAGACATCCACTCCACTACTTCATTATTCTTGAGCAATGGCACTCATAGAGCACACTGAACAAGTTTATGTATGTATGTATTTATTTAATCATATTTATATGCCGCCCAACTCCCTAGGGACTAGAATTAGCTGTCCAATGAGAAGGGAAACTTTGGAAAAGTGTTTGATAGAATTATCGCTAACACACACTGTTCCCTCTAACTCAGGGGTCTCAAACTCAAGGCCCACGGGGCGGATCTGGCCCGCGGGGTGTTTAGATCTTGCCCCCGGGGCTGCCCTGGAAACAGGGAAGGACTGGCCCGCACTCCCCTGCCAGTGAAAATGGAGCTCAGAAGGGCCGTGTGCGTCCCTCCCGAGCTCCATTTTTGCTAGCAGAGGGCTGCAGGAGGCCATTGCAGCTGCAAACGGAGCTCGGGAGCCCATTTTTACTGGCAGACCACTCAGGACACCACAGGCGCCCCCAATACGAGTGATGTTGTGCTAGCCATGCCCACCCAGGCCACACCCACCCCGGCCCCCTGAGGTCAAACACAACCCTGATGCAGCCCTCAATGAAATCGAGTTTGATACCCCTGCTCTAACTTGACATTTGGGGATCATGGAGAGTATAGCATATGCTCAACACAAATCCCCCCCTTTTCCTTTTGATTATCAGGTTTCTTGCAAAATTCAATCTTATGCTGGAAAGTTCTTGACTATGAAGGGAAGAAGCATCTGAGCCCCAAAACAATGAACAAATAATGAACAGCATTCTTTCTAACTCTGCCAGGAATGGAGTCATAAAAGATGTATTAAAAAGTTTTCTTATTTCCTCTGTATTTACCCAAGATATTGGTAGGACAGAGTAACCCAGCCAGATGATTTTGCTATGTATCAGTGTATCTGGGTGAGGAGAAATATGCAAGAATGCTTTGGAAGTGGAAGATCCATCAGTGACTGGTTCAATGCATAGCATTTTAAGTACCATATTTTTCAGAGTATAAGACACACCTTCTCCCCCTAAAAGTGGCTGAAAATTTGGGTGCATCTTATACTCCGAATGTAGCTATTTTGAAGCTTTTTTTCCCTATCCCTAACGAGGTGCTAACAATCTTTCCCAGCTCTTCCCGGCTTGCAGACTTGTTTTCATTGCTATTCCCTCCCAAGAAGATTTTTTTCAGCCCTAAGGAGGGGCTAACGATCTTCCCGGCTTGCAGGATATTTTCATTCCTACTCCCTCTGAAGAGGTTTTTTTCCAACCCTAAGTCTTTGCAGGCTTGTTTTCATTGCTACTCCCTCCGAAGATTTTTTTTCAGCCCTAACCAGGGGATAAAATAATGTGCTGAAGCTGACCACATTAAGGACGCTAGCCAGATGAATACCTGGTAGGTAGATTTTTCCCCCTATTTTCCTCCCCAAAAACTAAGGTATAGTTATACTCCGAAAAATACGGTACTACTGAAAGTGATAGACTGGACATGCCAGAATGTTCTTTGGTGGCTTTGATGAAGCTGCAGCCATTTATACCAGTGTCCAAATGAGAATGTGAGCATCATCATTAAGAGCTGCAGATGCCCACCAGCCTCAATATTGGAGCATTAGACTTAATTTAGACAAGTTCAATTTGAATTAGCTCCATAAAGGAAGAAAAGAATTCCAAGAACACTTTGAAGTCATTTTTTTAGTTGTTGTTCATCTTTTCTTCATTTAAGTGATGTGTGTCTCTTGCGTTTGTATTATAATGATGGTCTTTGAAGCATGTAATTACTGTCTTATTTAAATGCAGCTCACTGCAGGAGATGGGGATGGTTTGCAGAGTATAATTTTTTTTTTGCCTTCGTTTATTCCCACCCCCCCACAATGGTGGGGCTTTTGTAAAACAAAACACAGCACCTCATCTTTAAAAACCTGAAAGTCATGAGATATGGAATGGCTTGACAGGAAAAAGAAAATCAGAACACAGATGCACGCAAAAATTTTAAATAATTAAAAACTGGGGGAAATCTTTGCAGGTATGGTCCGTATCAATTCGGGGGTAAAGGGAATACAAGAAAAGTATCTGAGCTCTAGCAGGAGTTACCAGGTTTTCTTCATCTCTAAATATGAAGCTCCTCACCCTAATTTGGCATTTAAAATTCATTACTGCATAGCGATGGCACAACACCATGGTCAAGTTTTAAATGAATAAACAAATTTTAGTTTGTTCTACAGCCTTGTCCTCTTCTTTCTATGATTTTTTTTTTAGCTACAAGGCAAGATGAGACTGGAGAGTGAGATTGGGGGAAAGCAAAGAATGAACTGGAGGAGAGGTGAAAGAAAAAGGGAAGAAATCAGTTATATTCTATTGGATATTCTATATCTATTCTATATCCATAACATATCCATTTTAATTATCCAGTATGTCCAAACGAACACGTGCCAGTTCCTAATTTACGATTTGAAAAATAAAAACAAGGTCATTTGTTTATTCGTTTCAGAACCATCACAATTAAAATAAGGCATGCTAAATGACATAAAATTTAAAATGTAAGATTAAAAACAAGGTAGTGAATCTGGGGCTCATGATGATGAAAGGAGCTTCCTCAAAGAATGTGTGTTGTTAACACATTTCGGGCATCTCCTAGGCAACCGCTTAGAGCTGACTAATCCTTTCAATCCAGAAGCATCTAAAGTGTAGTGAGTTCCTCATTTCCAACAAAGTAGTGAATCTGGGTCTCAGGGTTCCAAATAGCATCCAAAATTAAATCAGAGTCTGAGTCAAAGTATTCCTCAAAGTCCCAATTTATTATTAGAGCTATGTTGGTACATCTGGGTGAAACCCGAATCTGAAGTCCTCCGGGTTTCATCACCCAGTTGAAAGTTCAAGTCCTTGCCCCCACACCCACAAATCCATCACATTGTCCAATCTTCATTTGCCATGCTGGCAGAGTCCACCCATCTCCTTCCGTGCAGGTGCAGAGGCACAGAGACAAAGGATGACCTTGGCTTTCTAGAAAGAATTTGTTATGGCTACATACTAACAACCTCATACAATCCCCCCTCCCATTTTCCCACAGTAGAAAATGCATAGTAGAATAGTATAAAGTGTGGCAGGCCAAAGATCCCAATTAAAATGGCTTCCGCCTGACACTGGGTTTCTGCAGGATGTGGTCAGGAAGTCAAGGTGGTGCAATTCACACAAAAACAGGTAAAGCTTCAATCTCATTGCTGCAGCCACTGTCAGTCCAATTGGACAGACCAGACTATGAAATCAATGTCATACAAACCAATTTTTATTAGAATAGCTATAGTAACAGAGTCGTCTTAAGTCTAAATGTGTTACATCTCCTTCATCTTTTATCTTCATAAAAATTTGGGGAGACTGACTGGCTTTTTTTTTCAAGTTAGTTTCTTGGAATGACTCAACCTCCACTTACCTAATCATTGCTTTGGTGACAGATTTTCCTGCTATCCTCCAAGTGAGCCAATAGTATGCAGTGGCAGCCAAAAAAGCCAGTGCAATCCTAAATTGCATTAACAGAAAGATACAATCAAGATCAAGTGAGGTACTAACACCACTCTATAAAGCCTTAGTAAGACCACACCTAGAGTACTGCATCCGATGAGCCGAGGTGGCGCAGTGGTTAAATGCAGCTACTGCAGGCTACTCCAGCTGACTGCTAGTTCAGCAGTTCAGCTGTTCAAATCTCACCAGGCTCAAGGTTGACTCAGCCTTCCATCCTTCTGAGGTCGGTAAAATGAGGAGCCAGATTGTTGGGGGCAATATGCTGAACTCTGTAAACCGCTTAGAGAGGGCTGTAAAGCACTATGAAGCGGTATATAAGTCTAAGTGCTATTGCTATCCAGTTTTGGTCACCACACTATAAAAAAGACTCTGGAAAGAGTGCAGAGAAGAGTAACAAAAATGATTAGGGGACTGGAGACTAAAACATATGAAGAACGGTTACAGGAACTGGGCATGGCTAGTCTAGTGAAGAGAAGGACCAGGGGAGACATGATAGCAGTGTTCCAATGTTTGAGGGGCTGCCACAGAGAGGAGGCGATCAAGCTCTTTTCCAAAGCACCTGAAGGCCAGACAAGGAATAATGGATGGAAACTGAACAAGGAGAGATTCAACCTGGAAATAAGGAGAAATTTTCTGACAGTGAGAGCAATCAACCAATGGAACAGCTTGCCTGCGGAGGTTGTGGGAACTTCCTCACTGGAAGCTTTCAAGAAGAGACTGAACTGCCATCTGTCAGAAATGATGTAGAGTCTCCTGCTTGGGTGGGTGGGTGGACTAGATGATCTACAAGGTCCCTTCCAAATCTGTTATATCTGTTATACAATATACTGCTTAAGTTAAAAAAAGCTGAAGAAAACTTTGTTGGTCACAATTATCACAGCCGAGCTGCTTATAGACCTTGTGTCTCCAAACATAGAGCTTCTCACTCTCCCCTCAGATTGCCTGGGGAAAAATTGTATTTTCTATGCACTTTGCAGCCACCATCTTGATTTTCTGACCACATCCTGTGGATACCTTTTGTGCAACAGCAGGGGTTTTATGTAGAAATAATTCTTTAAAATTTGACATTAATTTTTTTTAGGAAAATATTAGGAACCATGAAAAAATTGCATTCAGGATTTGTTTCCTTTGCAGAGGAAGTCACCATCTTTAAAGCCCTTCATGGCTTAGGACCAGGCTACCTCCGGGACCGCATTCTGCCTCACACTTCCCTTCGACCAGTTAGGGCCCACAGAGTCGGCCTCCTCCAGGTCCCGTCGGCCAAACACTGCCGGCTGGCGGGCCCTAGGGGGAGGGCCTTCTCTGTGGGGGGCCCCGTGCTCTGGAACCAACTTCCCCCAGAGACCCGAACTATCCCCACCCTGCTGGCCTTCCGGAAAGCCGTTAAGACATGGCTCTTCTTGCAGGCTGGGGGTAGAGCTTAATCCACTCGAGCTCACCCCCAAGTATGTATGGTTGTTGAATGCCTGTTGGGTTGATTTTAAATATTGAGTCTTTTAACTTTTATATTGTTTTTAAATATTATTTATGAATTGGTTATTCTGTATTTTTCTCTGTTGTACGCCGCCCTGAGTCCTCCGGGAGTTGGGCGGCATATAAGAATACCAAATAAATAAGAATACCAAATAAAGTCAAAGGTGGTAATATCTGGGGAGAGACCAAATCAACTGCTGTATCCTTTTCTAAATCTTGGGAGAAAATATTCAAGGGCCAATTATCCTTGCAATAATGTAATCTGTGATGCCTTGTTAGTATCTATCTGTGAGCTGCATGCCAGTAACGTAATAAACAAGCCATGCTTACAAATTTTAGAGCTGCCTGGGAGCTAGTGAATTAAGTTGCCCACCGTGATCTCGAGTACAGAATGTAATTTAAATCTAGCTGTTCAGTCATTTCAAACTCATAAAAAAGGAGTCACAGAAAGATGATCAGATAGAAAGCACAAAGTGGTGTTCACTCATGTCTGTACATGTATATGAGGCTTGTTGAAGGGGGAAAAGAAGCTACAGCACTCAGCTCTTTTTGGCAAATGATTTAAATAGCTGGAGCTCACGATCAGATAGGTAAACATTAATAAATCAAATGCATATTTAGAGACAATGTAACCTGATTGTCCTGATAAGCAAACCAGCTTCCACATTTGTTTTCTTTTCTTATTTCATTCCTCTTCACATACTGCAGACGTTGTCTGAGAATGTATAGAGGGATGTCATATTCTTGGTATATTTTATATATTATTTTAACCCTATCACCCTCTAGATATTGTAGTGTACAACTACAATACGAGGAATTACAGGAGTTGCAGTCCATTTGTTCAGGACCTCAAATATCAATGCCAGTCTATGGCCAATCTATGTCAACTTGACAGACATTTAATCATCAGTGCATTTTCTCAATGTTTCACATCAATCCATATTTTAAATAAATGCAAGAGAGCCACATTTGTTTTCATATAAGGTAAAGATTCCCCTCGCACATATGTGCTAGTCGTTCCCAACTCTAGGGGGCGGTGCTCATCTCTGTTTCAAAGACAAAGAGCCAGCACTGTTCGAAGACGTCTCCGTGGTCATGTGGCCGGCATGACTAAATGCCGAAGGCACACGGAACGCTGTTACCTTCCCACCAAAGTGTTCCCTATTTTTCTACTTGCATTTTTACATGCGTTCGAACTGCTAGGTTGGCAGAAGCTGGGACAAGTAACAGGAGCTCACTCCATTACGCGGCGCTAGGGATTCAAACCGCCGAACTGCCGACCTTTCTGATCGACAAGCTCAGCGCCTTAGCCACTGAGCCACCGTGTCCCCTGTTATCATATACGTTTCCTAAAATATATGTTTTGTATACATTTTTCCTAATACTTCTCCAGAACCATCTATGGTTGAAAAAGCACCTCTGTCTCAATTATCTTATCCAGCCATGGTAGTTAGTGACTGGTCTATAATTGTCCATCTCTGGAGGGATTCAGGACAGGTTTCCTAAGTGAAGGACTAACAGTGTCCTCTTTAAAGCATGAGAGCATCCCGCTGTCCCTCAGAGAGTCATTAAGATGTCTCTAATAACTTCCTGGCTAAAAGTTATGAGCAAGTTGGACAAGGATCCAGAGAACAATAGTGAGATATACACTCAGCCTGTCCATTTCTTTGGGTATCACTAATTAAAATTGATTAAAATTAATTTATACTACAGGAGGAGTTACTAGCCGCTCATAGTTTACCCTGAATTAAAGGCAGTATCTTGATTACCCTAAATAGGAGAGATTTTATCTGTATTATACTGTACTAATTGAAAGTGTTACAAGAAGCTTCTGGGGAAATGAGTCAGTCCCCTTACAGCTTGAAACAACTCAGCAAACCATTAAATTGTGGGTGCAATAAATGCAGAAAAAAACCTGCTTATTTGTTGAACCCCGTCATCATAGTGTAAGCCTTCAAATGAGACTTGTTAAATTCAAATTGGATTTTCACAATCAGGGGAGAAAGCCAGTCCATGTGAAAAGCACAGTGAAATAATGGTGAGATGCCAGGGCATCGTGGCTTCAGCAGAGAAGGGTGAAAGCCAAGGGAACAGGAGAAGAGAGAGTATGGTACTTGCCAATGGGAAGCCACCCACTTTGCAGTTCCAGCATTATTGTTGCCAAACTGTCTTCGCATCATGCCCTCCTGCACCAAAATTGAGCCAGAAAAAAATGGTCTCATTTTTAGAATTGCTGCTGAAGAACTCGGACAAATGTCATAAATGGAGAGTCCCTAACAGTGGCTTTTAGAGGGGAAATGGGCCAAATAAGGAGAAATAGCCTGACGGTGAAAACTATTAAACAGCAGGTTAACCTGCTTCCTGGAGTTGTGGATCACCATTAATGGAGGGTTTCAAACAGGTTGGACAGCTATTGAGGATTTCTCCCCTGTGCAGAAGTTGGGTTAGAAGCCCTCTGTGATTTTAGGAAATAATAGTTGACCGCCAAAAAGGACAAGACTTAGCTAAGGATGACAAGTGCAGAAGGGATAACCCTCTACTCAAGAAGATTGAGAAGCAGCAATGTCTCACAATGAATAACATAATAAAAGAAGTTAGGAATAAAGGAAGAGTAAGGTTTACAGTTTGGACAGATTTAATTTTAAAAAATGATCAAGGAGCCATCAAGCAGTTGACTAATTTGATTGTACTTCTCTTATCTAAGTGTGCAGCTTTTAAAATATCGATACTATGTCATAGAGAGACCCTTTTCTTTGCGATGATTGGAAAGGAAAGGTTTTGCTGTTTTCTTTCCCAAAGAAAGATCTTCATCTTCCGCCGTTTGTAGGGCTATCAAAATCTCCCATTTGCATCACTGGCAGGTTTTTATTACTTAGAGAGGAAAAAATGGGCACATAATTGATAGCTAGAGAACTGGAGTTTGGACCTTAGATATTCTGAAGTATGAACTGAAACATAATTAATGAAAAGATTATTCAGACAAACAAGACAAGACTGAACCAAAAAACAATGAAGTAAAACAGAAATTTTATCGAAACAAAGAAAAGTATGAAATAATATGCTAAATTATTAGCAGTGTTCGTTAGAGAGATGATGAAAGTTAATAAAAAGAATTTCAGACATGGAAGGCACTTTGGTAAAATAAAAATAAAAAGAGATATATTCAGTTTTGTTTTGTTGTTTAAAAATTAGGTGCTATGAGAAAACTAAAGCTCCCAAACGAAAGCAAATATATGTGTCCCAGGATAAGGTTGCACTGCATTGTTGCAGCGTCCAATCTTGGTCGGTCACCGGGACCAGAGGTTTGGTCTTCCGAGCTTTCAGACTCGTAGTGGAGCCCATCCTCAGGAAACTTCTCTTTAGCAGAATGTGTCACAGGCCCGAAAGCTCAGAAGACCAAATCTCTGGTCCCAGTGACCGACCAAGATTGGATCCTGCAAAACTAAAGCTGGCCAAAAAAAAAATGTCCCTGACCCATGGACGTGCATATCCAGTGGAATTCACTCTTCAGGGTCTCATGATACATTGACCACAAGGGGGCAATAAGGTGCAGATAAAGATTCCTTGTTCCTCTCCTTCATTTTGCCTGCAATTTGTTTTTAAGAGTTTGCTAATCTGAGGTCATTCCCTTCTACCTTCCTTCCCAAGTTCACAGTCACAGAGCACACGGTTTTGAATTCTCCTGAGAGGATACCATACTAAGGTTGGCCCTTTCCTATAATGTATTTCCTAATGTAAATAAATCTCCTTTCTCTTATAGCATAACACCTGATTCAAAATCTTGGCTCAGTTAAGATTCTCACTCTCCGAAATGTTTACATGCCCGTACAGAGAACACCTCCAACAATGTCTTCATTTCTATATACATTTGGTTCCGTGCTACCTATTTAGGTTAACACTTTTAAAAGAAAAATCTACATAAATACATATTTGAGGAGAAAGAAGGCATATTTTTGGCAGAATTGCAACCATACCCAAGCTGTGTTGGTGTAATGGGGTGTGGCTAGGTATAACTCTTTAATTAAAAGTTTTCCTCCCAGTGATATCAGTACTTCAGAATCTACCAACTCCAGGATTGGTGTAGTTTTTCACTCTGTTGGTGGAGACTGTGAGAAGAATAAGATTCCTTATGATCCTGCAATTCCTTTTTCTTTGACAATCCCGAAAACATTCCATTCTTTCTGATCTCCATCAATCTTAATATGGACAGATTGGTAGAATGAACAGAATTCCGTCTATGAATAGGAGAATAAAAAGCACTTTATGGAACCTCACACATCTTTCCAGAAAGCATATTTTATTGGAGTGGGCAAAAACTGGTGAATATGAATATTAAGGACAATTCTCATATTATTCCAGAATGTGGGATGTAATCATTTCGCACATTCACAACAGCTGAATTTTACAATTATCCCTAGGGATAATTGAAATAGCGAAGAAAGTGGGGAGATATAAAATTAGCTTCCAAAGGAAAATCAAGAATAATTTTCCAAAAAGGGAGAGAGAAAATGGAAGTGGCTGTGAGTTCTGAAAGAAAGTCACTAGGAGGGGTAAAAAAAAGTGTGTAGCA
Source organism: Diadophis punctatus similis (assembly GCA_023053685.1). Classification (NCBI taxonomy): domain Eukaryota; kingdom Metazoa; phylum Chordata; class Lepidosauria; order Squamata; family Dipsadidae; genus Diadophis; species Diadophis punctatus. The sequence continues at coordinate 25,196,103 of JALIGW010000002.1, forward strand.
AATATGGCTGGAGGTAAATGGAAAATCAATCAAAAATGTCAATCACAAATCAAACGTTGAACTTAATTTCATTTTGTATGCTTGCATGCATGTAATAAATATTACACAATAAAAGACTTGCATTGATTATTGGAGTCTTACGCAACCTAATGCTGGAATTGCCACCTCCAAAAATCTAGAAAGCTAAAGTGGCTAAGAAATTCTGGGACTTGTAGTCCTCAGTACTTTGGGCTGAGTTTGAGAAAGCTGCCTTTTGCCTTGATACATTTTCTTGGTGTATTGTCATACTCTATGTAATTTCTGACAGCCAATGAAAATCTAACAATTTGTTTCTATAGGCATAGACTGTGAGGTTCATTTGTGAGATATTATATTTAATTGGAAGTCATGTTTTCTTACATCAGGTTTCTGTTTGGAGAGTCATGAGATGCATATAAAGATATTGCATTCCCTGGTCTCACTGGTTGACACCTAAGCCTACCAGATGGCTCAGAAAAAAAAGATGATCATCAGAATAAAATTGTCTTCAATTGCATTCTGGCAGCAGCACCCATGAAAATGATCTATGGAAGATAAAATAGAGGGAAGGAGGGAAAGTTAATGAGTGTTAGTGAACTGGTCATCTTCCTGTAAGAAAATAGAAATAATACTTGATTCAGGAGAGCAGCAAAGAGTATCTTTGCATTAGTTATTAGTATTTTAACTCAGACTTGTAAAGTTCTGCTTCTCTAGTACACACAAAACAACATTTAAAATGTCAAATGCTCATGGAATTAACTCTTTGTTCATTTCCCCCCGGGAAAACAGGGGGAACTATCCACAGACGGGACTGTTGCTAGAAGTGCTGTAAAGGATGAGTGAAAGAGAGACAGAAGATTAATTGAGAGGTCTTTGGGCCCTAATATGTCCATAGTGTCAATGCAATAAAAATGTCAGAGATTGTTGCAAAAAGAAACAGGTTTTCCTGCATTCTCTCTATAAAGTTCTTGACGCTGGCTCAGCAAAATTAATATGTGCTAGTCGATTGTTGAAGCAACAGTTAATCTGTTATTAACAAGGATCATAGAGTCTCTCTGTTCTTCTCTACTTGTATTCCAGAATGGCCTATTAAGACCTAGTTCCTGGCTCTCTACATCATCTTCTTGATACACCTTTAGTTTCACTTGAATTCAGATTTACGTATTCTATTTATTTTTCTTTGTGGTTACTGTGATTCTGTCTCAATGTGTGCTCTTGTATTTCCCTGGATCCTTCAGGCTGTTTTGGTTGTATAACAATTTATATTTTTCTATACAATTCAAGATAGCTTCCCAAACCTGGCTCCCTTTAGATTTATTAAAATAATAACTTCCAAAATTCTGAGTGAGCCTGGTTTACAGGATAATACAGATAAAACTTTCCAAGAGATTTCATTTCTTATAAAATGACTCCTTGTAAGAACTGTTTCAGTTGGATTTAAAGTTTGAATATAGTGCAAACTTGTCTTCTCTATTACTTTGTTGGCTGAGGCAGTCAAATTTTTTTTACCTGTATTATTTTGCCATAAACATCATCTAGGCCTAACAACTTGGTAGGGATTACAGAACTGACCAAAAAACTTGATTACTTAACCTAAGGCACTGTCTCATGGTATCTTACTTATTCTCCAAAATGTTATGATACCAGAGAGGATTGAGAACCTGTTAGGTCATCTGGAGCCATCAGTCATTTTGTTGACTTTTGGGTCAATGGCTACTTCAAGACAGCATCTACCCAATTCTCTATATCAGTGATGGTGAATTTATAGCACACGTGCCACAGGGGGCACGCGGAGCCATATCGGAGGGCATGTGAGGCGTTGCCCTATGTCAGCTCCAGCGTGTATGCGCACCCTGGCCAGCTGATTTTCGGCCTTGGGGAAGGCCGTTTCGCCCTCCGGAGGCTTCAGGGAAGCTTCTTGAAGCCCCGGAGTGCGAAAAACGGCCCAATGGGGAAACCGGAAATTCGGAAAAACACATTTCTGGTTTGCCGTTGGGCTGTTTTTCGCACTCCGGAGGGGTCAGGGAAGCTTCCTGAACCCCCTGAGTGCGAAAAATGGCCGAACGGGCAAATGTACTTCCAGTTTGCCGTTGGGCTGTTTTTTGCACTCCAGAGGCTTCAGGGAAGCTTCCTGAAGCCCCGGAGTGCAAAAAACAGCCCAACGGGCAAACAGGAAGTGCGTTTTTCCAAACTTCCAGTTCGCCCATTTTGCTGTTTTTCACCGTCCCAGGCTTCAATAAGGCCTTTGTGCATGCGCGGGGGCGGGGTGTGTGCGCACAGGCACAGTGGGCAGCATGGGGGTGGGTTGTGCACATGCGTGGGGGGAGGGAATGGGTGTGGGCACGTGCTCGTGTGCTAGCGCGCGCACACACACCCTTTTGGCACGCGAACCAAAAAAGGTTCGCCATCACTGCTCTATTTAAATGTCAATCAGATTTGCAATTGAATGGCATTGTACCATGGTGGGATCAAGGGCTCTTTTGAGAAGGTTTTTCAAGGGATGAAACTTGAAATATTGGCTAGGCTTAAGATACTACCAAAACAAGCTCTCCTTCTAGAGGCAAACAAAAGCATAATCAAAAGCCAACATGGGTTTGTCAAGAATAGATCATGCCAGATAAATCTTATAACATTTTTTTGACAAAATGACAAAATTAGTGGACCAGAGAAATGCTGTGGAGATAATTTACTTGGACTTCAGTAAGGCATTTGATAAAGTAGACCATGACCTACTACTTGATAAGATAGAAAAATGTGGGTAAGACAGCATTACCACCAGATGGATTTGTAACTAGCTGACTAACTGTAATCAATGTGTAATCCTCAATGTAACTGCTTCAACATGGAGGGAAGTATGCAGTGGGATACCCCAAGGCTCTGTCTTAAGCCCAGTACTCTTCAATATCTTCACCAATGACTTAGACAAGGGGACATCAAATTTGCAGATGACATAAAGCTGGCAAGACTAGCCAACACTCCAGAAGAAGGATCTGGATAGATTGAAACACTGGGTTCTATCTAACAAAATTAAATTCAATGTAAAAAAGTAATGTTTTACATTTAGGCAAGAAAAACCAAATGCACAGGTATGGAATAGGTGGTACCTGGCTCAACAGTAGTAACTGAGAGAGATCTTGGAGTCCTAGTGGGCAATTACTTAAATATGAGGCAGCAGTGTGCTGCACCTGCCAAAAAAGCCAATGCAGCCTTAGGCTGCATTAATACAATAGAGGGATAGAATCAAGATCACGTAAAGTGTTAATATCACTTTCTAATGCCTTGATAAGACAGTTGGAATACTGTATCCAGTTTTGGTTTCCACAATATAAAAAAGATGTTGACACTCTACAAAGACTGCAGAAAAGAGCAACAAAGATGATTAGGGGACTGGAGGCTAAAACATATGAAGAACAGTTGCAGAAATTGGGTATGTCTAACCTAATGAAAAGAAGGACTAGGGGTGACATGATAGCAGTGTTCCAATATTTGAGGGGCTGCCACAAAGAAGAGAAGGTCAACCTCTTCTCCAAAACACCTGAAGGCAAGACAAGAAGCAATGGATGGAAACTAATCAAGGAGAGAACCAACCTAGAACTACCACACACCTCCCTACGACCAGTTAGGTCCCACAGAGTGGGCCTCCTCCAGGTCCCATCAGCCAAACAATGTCGGTTGGTGGGGCCACCAACTATGTTGCCTTCCTGGCCTTCTTCCCAAATGAAATCCATTATATGAGGTACTTTCTTCAGTCAGCCTAAAGGTGGGGGAGATCCTGCCCCTATACTACATTGGCCTATGGGGCAGAAGCAGTAGTGGGTTCTAAACCCCGCTGCTACCGGTTGGCGCGTGTGTGATGCTTCTGTGCATGCGCAGAAGCGTCCCAGGTGGGTGGGCGGAGCCTCCCACCACCGCTACCAGTTCGCAGAACCGGGATGAACTGGGAGCAACCCACCGCTGGGCAGAAGCCTATTGTATGAAGAATCCCTGGTTGCTTCAGGCCTCCCCTAAAATGCTCTATCTGAGCTCTACAGCCTTCTCTGGAGAGTTGGCAGTACAGAAAGAACCTTTTCAAAATAAATAGAGAAGGGAAATACCATATCACCATAGAAGAACATTCTGTCTGGAATGCTTTTGGAAAGGACTGTAACTTTATTTATTTATTAAAAGAAAAAGAAAACCCTTTTTTGTCCAAGACAGAACAAGCACTAAATCCCAGGCAAAAACTTCAATCAATTGTTAAAAATTGGGGAATGGTGGTGAAATGGTAAGAAGAAACAGAAGATTGTACAAGGGTGGGAAAAAAAACCTGATACACCTCTAAGAATGAAGGTTAAAGGGCATCGAAACATGCAGAGACTATACAAGCAAAAATCTGGAGGCAAGCTCAGGCAAAGAAAACCAAACAGTTGTTAGAGAATCTGCACATGCCTGTTACCCTCCATGTGAAGCCAATCAAGGGCATTATTGGAGAAAACCAGTTCTGTGAAGAACCAGCTTAGTTAAAATGAGTAGAGATCCAAAAACGTAGGCAGCAGGCAGGAGTGGGTTCCACTTACCTTCGCCACCAGTTCGCATTGTGACATTCCGCGCACGCGCACTTGATACTCTCACACGCACACGCACATTCTGCCAGTGCAATTTCACTTCCGTGCATGCTCAGTAGCAGGATTCAGCCCGAAACACAGCTGAAGAGCTGATCAGCTGTGCTTCAGGCGAAGAAATAAAGGTGAGTATTAACCCGGGGGTGGGTGGGTGTCAGGCAGTGATTTTATATTGCCTGTTACATGTATATGCAGGGGAGATGCATCCCTATCAAATATAATGGTTTATTCTTGAGCATGTGATTAATATGTTCCTAGTACGCCTGTGTACATTCCTTTCTTTGATCCTCCCTTCTTTTTCAGCTTCTGTAAGGAGCAAGACCTGTTTTATAGCCAGGATATGATTTATTTGTTTTTGTACCGAAATAAATATTTTATACTTTAGTATTTAAACTGCGGTTTTCTTTCTATAATGTCAGAGTTTCAGGAAAAGAGCTCTTTTTCTAGCCACAGAATAGGAGAAGCCATCCAAACATGGAAAAATTCACCAAAAATTCACCAAAAAAGATGGCAGCACCCATGGACCGAACTGGATCCATGACGCCATCATCGCGTCACCAGCGTGTCGCTAACGGTTCAGGTGATCTGGTCCGAACCGGGAGGAACCCACCCCTGGCAGCAGGTCAGCACATCCAGCTCCAGTAAAACTATTCAGATTTAAGGCTCCAGTCTAAGGTAGCCTGAGCACAAGCGGTGCTTAGGCGGTAGTCTAGACCAGGGGTCTCCAACCTTGGCAACTTTAAGCAAAGCTGGATAGGGAATTCTGGGAGTTGAAGTCTGCCAGACTTAAAGTTGCCAAGGTTGGAGACCCCTGGTCTAGATACTTGAACACAAGCTACTTTAAAAGAGATACAGGTAGTCCTCAACTTGCAACAGTTCGTTTAGTGACTACAGTTACAACGGCATTGAAAAAAGTGACTTCTGACCATTTTTCACATTTACGACCGTTGCAGCATCTCCATGGTCACGGGGTCAAAATTCAGATGCATGGCAACTGATTCATACTTACAACAGTCCCGGTATCGTGTGATCACCTTTTGCAACCTTCTGATAAGCAAAGTCAATAGGGAAGCAAGATTCACTGAACAACTGTGTTACTAACTTAACCCCTGCAGTGATTCACTTAATGGCTGTGGCAAGAAAGGTTGTAAAATGAAGCAAAATGCACTTAACAAATGTCTCACTTAGCAACATAAATTTGGTTGTAACTCGAGGACCACCTATACAGAGATCTGCCCATATCTAGCCATATTTAGAGGACTATGAGAACTGGCACTCAGCCTTGAACTTTACCCTAGTATCAGAGCCAGGCTGGGGTCCAGAGCAAATGCATTTAAATCCAAGCCTGGGAATTTATGTACTGGCTGCAAGGGTTCCTGCGATCACGTATCATACTTTTATCTTCTATTTGAAGAACTGTCAGGGGACAATTTCTGCTAAAAGTGACCTCTAAGTCCAATTAATTGATAAAAGTAAAGATTACGGACACACTTTGTTTAAAAGCATGGTTTGTTAAACAAGAAATTATAGCCTGGCATTTACATGTAACACTAAGCTTCAATTGAAAGGTTTTTATTTAGTGCTGAGCCAGAAACACATCAACTTTGTTATCATGTGGCGTGCTGTATTGATCTAGCCATTATGAAGGAAAGACAATGAAATTGCCAATTAATCTCTAGTCCCTAGACAGTAACAAGTCACAGGTTTACAGACTTCCACTAAACTGTAATGGATTTTACGCTACCATTGGATCAAAATTTACACCTTTACAGGTAAATGAGTAATACAAGCATTATACGGAAACAGTAGTGTTACATCCATTTTGGCAATGAAAAAAAAAGGCCAATTTAGGACAATATTTGTGTTTGAGCAAACAGGTCTGAGTATAATCCTGTGGACCAAAGGCCACTGGCTGGTATCCTGACATTTACAGTACCACTGGCCTGGGTTATCCAGAAGTATCATATAGCCAGTGGTGGGTTCCTGCCGGAGCTTTCCTGTGCGTAGCTCCGGTAGGGAACGGCTGATTGTGCATGACCACTCCGGGGCCATTTTCGCCGGTCCGTCGCGCGTGTCGCCATCTTTTTCTGAAAATTTTTGGGCAATTTTGCTTCTGCGCATGCGCGGAAGCAAAATCGCGCCGAAATCTCGTGAGGGGACGCACGTCCCCTCGTGAGATTTCGGCATGATTTTGCTTACGTGCATGCGCAGAAGCAAAATCACATGAGGGGGCGTGCGCACGCCCGAAACATGGAGATGCGCACTCAGCGCACCGGCACCAGTAAGCGAGCAACCCACCCCTGCATAAAGCCATTTTGGGTATTGTAGCTGCTGGTATTGAGTTATTCCTGTTGAAGAATAATCCACATCCATTTGAAGCCCTTGCAATTTACAAAAGTCTAAGCTCAATTTCAACCCAGCTCAACCCTTCAAATGCTTTGATAGAAGTTGGCCCACAACATCTGAGGGACATTAAGTTGCCCACCCCTGTTCTAAAAAGGGCTCATTCAAGAAAAATGTGAACTGAACTGCTGGGCCTTGCCAATGTTCCCAATTTGCTTGCCCCAAGGAGTTTACATCCTGGTTATTCTTGAGTATAATAAAATTCAGAAAGATTAAGGCTGAACAACTACAAAGAACAAAACGATAAAACAAGGATCTGGCATTTCTCCATGTGCTACAAATTTCCCTTCAAAGTCCGGGTTGTATATATAGAGAAAAACAAATTATTTTTATGATCTTCAAAACAGCACAGTTCCATTGCACTAAGGTAGTCAATAAAAGCACCCATTAAAAGAGACGTCTACATGGCACATGTCCGAACACGGTACTCTCACAGGAGAGAAGAAAATTTCTTTATTTCTACTTTGAAATAGAAATAAAGAATAGTGTATATACTATCAGAATAGTATATTCTATCTACTTGCTCTTAAGTTCTAGAACAGAAAATATAGATGTTATATTTTCTCTTATTTCCACTGTAATCACGTTGTTTCTATTTTAATCATGAGTGGAAATACTTGAAAATATCATTTCAATTATTACGTCTTTACAAATCAGTCCTGATTTGATCAGAATTGGCTATCTGAGGTTCAAATAAAATGTGTTCAACATGAGTTTGTCTCTTAAGATTTAAGGCCAACATATTTGATTCAATGACTTTAGGATGGCTCAGAAGTTGAAGAAACATCAAAACGGCTGCAGCTGATTTAGTTTGCATTAGATGGGGTGAAAATATCAAGGATATTAATGCTGTAGCATTTGGAAATATTCCCCCTTTACCTGTTATACAGCAGCGAAAGTAGAGCTGAGGAAAAGACATTTCCAAATTATTTGGCAAAATGTCTAAATTGTGCTGATTGAAGCAAAATGAAAGTATATTAACTAGTGTAAAATATAAGAAATGCCAAAAACGATTAAAAACAACAACTTTGCATTCTTCCACTTGCTTTTTTGAGGTTCAAATGTGCCATTACACTTAAAAATGCTCACTGATTTGCCTCTATTAAGCAATATCTCTTTACTAACCGGTCATCAGATTTCGTGAAGTTTCAGAAAAACTGGCACACTTGGCTCCTCCTGCTACAAATGCCTTCATCACTCTCGTGGGCGAGATGTCAGGACAAGACATATAGCAAAACTTGGCACGTTAGCAAAATTGTCATTTGCTGCCAACATTCTAGGTTCGTTGTTTACTTAGCAGGAGGAGGCTGGCACAATGAGATAAAATAATGGACAGATGAACCACAGAAAAAGTAGTTGACATAGAAAAAGTGACAGAAGACAGTTTTCCTTCCTTAAAAGCAGGAAACGTTTAGACTAGCACATATAAATATTAATCTGGTACCAGAGGTGGGTTCCTGCCGGAGCTGTCCAGAACGCAGCTCCGGTAGGGAGCGGCGGATTTCGCAACCGCTCCGGAGCCCTCTCTGCCGGTCAACCCGGCATGTCGCCATTTTTTCCCCATGATTTTTGGGCGATTTTGCTTCTGCGCATGCGCGGAAGCAAAATTGTGCCGAAATCTCACGAGCGGACGTGTGAGATTTCGGTGAGATTTTGCCTTTGCGCATGTGCGGAAGCAAAATTGTGCCAAAATCTTGCGCATTCGCGCGCCCCCTCATGAGATTTTGGCGTGATTTTGCTTCCATGCATGCGCAGAAGCAAAATCGCATGAGGGGGCGCACGCACATAGCCAGCACAAGCACCCTTAAAGTGTGGAGATGTGCGCGCATGGCTCCGACAGCAAGGTAAGTGAGCAACCCGCCCCTGTGTGGTACCCATTCCTTCATTATACTGACTGGTCTGGTTAGCTTTTAGCCTTATGGCCAGAGTACCCAGTGTACGGCTCCCAGTCGGCAGAATCAGCAGAAAAGCATGGCATTCCATGAATCAAGTGGTGGCTTGTGGTCGACCACATTAAAGAAAGAGAAGCAAGAAAATCAAACCCAAGGCAATGTCAGCTTTGCTGCTCCAGAAGAGTTCTGATAGGCAGAGAGCTTTAATGAGGTGGTGGTGGTACTGGAGAAGCCACTGAACGGCCCAGCTGCCCCACATTCCAGCATTATCCATATATGGAAGTGAAGTTACAATGCTCTGTATCGGCTGTTACAAACTGGCCAAAGAAGAAAAATCCTGAAAAGGTGAGAGCTTCGTTATTTATGTAGCAATAAAATCAGGAATCCGGCAGCACCTTTCCCAACAACAACAACAACAACAACAACAACAACAAAAAATTATTAAGAGGCTGCAGCTCACCAAAAATGTATGCTTTTTAATAATTGTTTTTTTACTCAGAAAAGGTGTTATCGGGTTCTTTCAGAAAAAAGCCTGGAAATAGTAAACAGCCTTCAAAGGCCATGAAACACTTTGCAGCCGCTTGATTTAGTTTGTGCTTAAAAGCAAGCCTAGTCTTTGATTGACAGCACTGCTCTGTAGAGAAATTTAGTCAAAGGATCCACTTTAGCAATTCTCTTTGTACTTTTATACTTCAGCTGCTGAAAATTTATGTGCCACATAGTTCATTCTATGCTAGTGTGATCCATTTAAATTATGAAGCAGAAGTAATACACTTCGCCGTATGAATACTTTTAGATTTGGTACAGGATGTATGAAAAACACATTTCAAGAGTAAGAGACCTTTAAAAAAAAATTCCCTTATGTACAATTTAGGAGTACAATTGGGCCTTAGCTTCAGACGACATAGTTCATTCAAACAGTATCTGACGCCTAGAATGATAGAATGAAAAGGACAAATTGGTGGCAGGCGGAAAGACATTTATCAAAATAACGTGTGCATGTACTGTATATTTTTCAAGAGAAGAAACAATTGAAATTTCTCAAGTTATTCACACTTTCCCGGAAAGAAATATAGAAACCTTTAAAATGGCATGAGAGCATGATAAACTGCCATTAAAATTGTTCAAACCTCAATATCAACATTCTTATCTTCTTTGCATATTCCTCATTGCCTTTTAATCAAAGGATCAGCTCCCAGGGAAGGAATTTGCAGTTTTAACATTAGAAAGATGCCCCAAGCAATAGTTTTGCTTTCCCAAGTGTTGTGTTTTAATTGCTTGCACATTGCAAAATAATTTTTCTACCCTTTTGTTCTTTCATGAAGCAAGTAACTAAAAGGGGAGTCTAGTAAACTGTGTTTAGGCAAATGTTAAGTTCATTAACAACAACAGGAAATCTTAGACTTGTCTGCAAATACGATGAAAGAATTTAATCTAAGCTTTGACATTCAAGTTTAATGGGGTGTGATTGAAGATCGGGGAGCTAATGAAGAATAGACAGCATCCCTGGAAATTAACACTCCTTAACGTGTCCCCCAGGGCACCATTCAAGATCTTTGGATTTGTTTTCTCACAAAGCACATATTAATACATGTATTCTTATCTCACAAATCTCGGTTAAATCCAAAATCCACATTTTTGACTTTCAATTTAATATGGTTTTTTTACCCCAATGCCTGCAATGAAAACATTGGAATAATGGATGCGTTAGTGTGAGTTTAATTTGGGAGAATTTTTTTCCATATCTGTTGAACTCTCTCTCTCTCTCTCTCTCTCTCTCTCTCTCTCTCTCTCTCTCTCTCTCTCTCTCTCTCTCTCTCTCTCTGTGTGTGTGTGTGTGTGTGTGTGAGATTCCACTACAGTTTTTGAACTTCCCCTCTCAAAATGGCAGGGAAAAAAATGCTATTTTCAGCAAAATAATAATAATAATTCTTTGATAAAAATAGGATACAGAATACTTGTTTTGCATAACAGAGATTCTTGATTATATATGTGGAATCCCCAGGCAGAGTATGAAAAACCTCCTTGAAACCTCAAAGAGACTCTGCCAATTGGTCCAAGTAACGAGAACAGATGTGCACCACCTGAAGCTGCAGGGCTCCTAAGAGCTTTGAGTACAGTGCCCAGAACTGCTGTAAAAGCTTGGATCAAGTTGTATCTTTAATAGCACAGCATGAGAAAAATCATTAAATACATGGCAGCTGTATTAGGGTAAATTAAATAAAAGTTAGTTTTGCCCCTGGTCCTGCCCTCCCCTTTTTTGTTCTGATCTGCCTTTTGGGGGGTAGTGTCTCCCAGGGCATCACTCAAGGCCAAGTTGGTGGTCAGATACAGTAAGAGAAAAAAAAAGAGTGAACTCTTGAGCTAGATAGATCAATAATCCAAAACAGCAGGCCTAACCTTTCCTGAATAGCTGTATAGAAAATTCTTGTTATTTTCATATCCATTTTATATTCTTCTGCCCAAGTTAGTTGCAGTTCTTTCAGCCAATTTCAACCGTGAGGTTGTTTTTTTAAAATTTGTTCATTATTTTTAAGTGACCTTATCATTGGCATGGATCTCTCTGTATACATCCAAAAAGATTACTCTGACCAATTCAGATGTTCTTTCTGAACAGGAGTGAGAAATTTTTGAAGCAAGTTCCCATCCGCGAGCTTCTCGCCTGCTTCGTTTTGAATGAATACATTTACAGGTAGAGACCCCACACACCCACTTCACGGTCTCTTTTTGTTGCTCCCCTCTGGGAGGAGGTTTCGAAAGTATTTCTTGCAGAAGTATTTCTACAGAAACTTCCAGATTCTGTAACAGCTTTGTTCCTTATGCCATCTGTCTGGTAAACTCATAAAATTTGTTTTTCTTGCCATGTACATGTATACATCTGAACTAGATTGTGTTGTTTCTCTGTGTCATATAATAATATATGTGGGTATAGCAATAGCAATAGCACTTAGACTCTCTAAGCGGTTTACAGAGTTCAGCATATTGCCCCCAACAATCTGCGTCCTCATTTTACCGACCTCAGAAGGATGGAAGGCTGAGTCAACCTTGAGCCGGTGAGATTTGAACAGCTGAACTGCTGAACTAGCAGTAGCCTGCAATGCTGCATTTAACCACTGCGCCATCTCAGCTCTATATGCCTATTTATTTATTTATTTATTTATTTATTTATTTATTTATTTATTTATTTATTTATTTATTTATTTATTTATTTAGTTAGTTAGTTAGTTAGTTAGTTAGTTAGTTAGTTAGTTAGTTAGTTAGTTAGTTAGTTAGTTAGTTAGTTAGTTAGTTAGTTGTAATGTAGTGTATATCGGAGGTGCTATAGCTCTAACCTTCTCCCACCTTCAGCAGAAGTGATACTAGGATATAACAAAGCAAACTTATAAACAATGACATCATGAAATGCAAACTAAAATACAAAATGTTGCACCTGCTCTTGAACCATAGAAGTAACAGTGATAGAAAGAATATATGTTTGCATTATGAGAATGGAAAAGGGAGATAATTCAATCAACAGAAAGCTCTCATATTTGAATCTCTTCTTACAACCAAACTGGATGTGACATGCAATGAAGAATCATTTCAAAGCGTGGAAGGAAATAAGTATATTTCAGCAATCAGCTGAACCCAATACTAGCACTACAAGGTCAGAGCAGGATGTAGAAGAGCTTGATTTCCAAAAAGTGTAGAGACCTTTCTTGTATCTGAAAGGATAAATAACAGCATTTATTTCTCACTTTTCTGATATTTGGAGTTTTTCTTTTCCACCTCAGAGATAGGCAGCTGCTGGTTGTTGACAGAATTAACATTTCTGCCCTGAGAATCTTCCAGATCAGTAAATGAATCTGTATGGAAAATTAATTGCATTCAAGTAAATGCAGTCAACGCAGCCGGAGCCTAGGAGTGCAGGGCATGTTCAGATCATCCTCACGAGTTAGTTTGTTTTTGAACACCTAAGACTATGGAAGTCAAATACATGTGGTATAAGGGCACATTTAAATAGGGATAATCAGTATAGATGGCAGCACTTAGCTGAACTTAGCTGAACTCAGAAAAAAAACTAAGCTGGATAAAGCTGATTAATAGTTGGATGGCAAGGACAAACAACACAAAGCCTGTAGACTAATGGAAGTTTTTATAAAAGTCTGGAAGACAACAATGGCAAATCATTTCCATAAGACAACCTAAAAAAAAGACATGAAAGCAAGGGTGGGTTCCTCCTGGTTCGGACCAGATTGCCCGAACCGGTAGTGACCCCACTGGTGACCTCACTTAACTGGACTGGCTGGTGACAGTACGTGGGCACTGCCATCTTTTGGAGGGGAATTTTCTGCGAATGTTTTTTCTTTTTTGAAGATTTTTCTTGTTCTGCTGCTTGTAAAAGGGCCCTCCTGCCCGCCACCGGGTTTAAACTGACCTTTATTCCTTCGCCTGAAGCACAGCTGATCAGCTCCTCAGCTGTGTTTCGGGCTGATTCCAGCTACTGAGCATGCACGGAAGCCAAATTGCACGGGGGAATGCACACACGCGCGCAAAACATCGTGATGCGAACCGGTGGCGAAGGTAAGTGTAACCCACCCTGCATGGAAGTATCTCTATTCAGGAGTTAACCTTATTTTGAAGAGGCTGTATCTTTGAGGCTTCTCAGATTAACCTCTACTCTTGGTGGTCACAGAATTTATACATTTCATATATTTTAATAGCCAGTATTTTATTATTTTATTTTGACCAGAAACCAACAATTTAGTATCTGTAAGCCCACTGAATTTAAGTTCTGTCAAGATGAAGATTATACCAGTCTCTAACGATTCAGTTGTAATTCCTCTTTGATTCGACTCCTAATCTATATTTAAGTTTTCATTGTGATTCCTTCCTTAACTCAATTTCTCATATTCATTCTTGGATCCCAGCCTTCTAGGAGTCTTCTAGCCGCACAGAGAAGGACAGAAGTTCTTAGTTCTGTTTTAAATCACATCGGCAACTTTAATAGTGGAGCACTGAATAAAGCCAAGAGTTGAGCATGATCCTTTTAAAGGTTCATGAGGACGATGAAACATTTCTCCAAGGAAAGCTGAAATTAAATGATGGATTAATGAATTAATAAAGGGTAATCTTTGGGATGCAGTGGTTCAGTGGCTAAGATGTTCAGCTTGTCGATCGAAAGGTCGGCAGTTCAGTGGTTTGAATTCCTAGCGCAGCGTAACGGAGTGAGCTCCCATTACTTGTCCCAGCTTCTGCCAACCTAGCAGTTCAAAAGCAAGTAAAAAATGCAAGTAGAAAAATAGGGACCACCTTTGGTGGGAAGGTAACAGCATTCCATGCGCCTTCGGCTTTTAGTTATGCCGGCCACATGACCACGAGATGTCTTCAGACAGCACTGGCTCTTCGGCTTTGAAACAGAGATGAGCACTGCCCCCTAGAATCAGGAACAACTAGCATAACTGTGCGAGGGGAACCTTTACCTTTACCTCAATCTTTGGGATTACCAAATTTATCATGCCTTACTTTGACAAAAGGAGATGAGAAAGAGAAGGAAGGCTTTATACATCCTAACATTAACATAGCTATTTACCGTATTTTTCGGAGTATAAGACGCACCGGAGTATAAGACAGACCTAGATTTTAGAGGAGGAAAACAAGGAAAGAAGTATTCTGAACCAAATGGTGTAGTAATATATTATTTAATAAAATACCAGTGTAGCAGAATACTTTTTACAACCATGTATACTTTTTACAACCATGTACACTTTTTACAACCATGTATACTTTTTACAAACTTCAAACTTGACAGCTTTAAGACTAGTGGACTTCAACTCCCAGAATTCCTCCTCCAGTCATGCTAGATGGGGTAATTAGAAGGCAAAAACACTCATTTTTCACTCATTTTTTTGCAAAAACAGGGCATGCAGAGGGTTTGGGAAGCCTGCAGAGCACTCCTAGGGGGTGGGGAGAGGCAAAAACGCCCCTATTTTTGCAAAAAATGGCCCATTTTTCGCAAAAATAGGATGCGGGGGTGGGGCTTCGGGAGGCCAAAAATGGCTGTTTTCGGTCTATAAGACACACCGACATTTCCACCCTCTTTTTGGGGGCAAAAAGGTGCATCTTATACTCCGAAAAATACGGTAGTAATAACTTGAAAGGCTTGATCAGACATTGTTTTGACATACTTTCATGTTTATTTTATCATCCCAAAATCTTACTGATTTTAAGTTTGATTTAAAGAATCTATTGGTTTTGAAAATGCTGAATGTCAAATCTCATATTTGAACATGCATGGGCCTGTTTTATGGCAATCACTCTGCAGACTAGACAGTTACTAAATATATATCTACAGTCATCTTTCCTGTATGGATATATTTACATCTGAAGGCAAATAGGTTTGGTATACAGTATTGATGCTACCAATTTTGCAGAGTGCTGGTCAGTGACACTGCAAACAACCAGTTTAGACATACAGGTTATTTGATAAAATATCAAATATAGCCAGAGGTGGGTTCCTCCTGGTTCAAACTGGTTTGCCTGAACCAGTAGCGACCCGCTGGTGATGTCACGATGATGTCACGGAACCAGTTCGGTCGGTGCCGCTCCGTGGGCACCGCCATCTTTATTTATTTATTTATTTTAATTTTGGGGGTGGGGAATTTTTTTGATTTTTTTTTCTTCTGAGCATGCGCAGAAGCTGAGTTTCTGGCACTGTGCATGTGGTCACCATCTTGTTTTTGGCTTTTTTGGATATTTTTTTTATTTTTCAGCACTGCACATCAGCCGCAGCCGCGGCCACGCAGCGCAGGAGGAAGCGAACCGGCAGCGAGGTAAGTTAGAACCCACCCCTGAATATACCTATATCATATCAGCCAAACCAATGGTCTCTCGCTGGCCACTGAGTAGATATAACCAATCACCCACATTACCAGAGGCATCTTCAGGGAGAATAAAAAGGTCAAAAAGTTGTACTTGCAGTATGAAAGCCCTGCCGCCTTTTGTGTACTGCATGCCCACTTGTTAAAAAGGATGAGCTTCAATAACTTGGAGGTAACCACCATTTTGATTTTTTTTCATCTTTACCAAGGAGGCCTCTGAAGGGGAGATCATCTGATTAATCTGGCCTCTGAAAAAGGATCAGAATTTGTTGCAGAAAAATCAATTTCCAGAGGCACACACAGATGACTGATTCAGCTGGATTCATTAACTTTTTTATAAACATAGTAATATATATACAATACCACAAGTAGATTATTTCTTCGAATAAACACAAGCAGGAGAGTTAGTTTCATTTCAGCAGAGCAGACAAGCACAGAGTGGGCTGAGAGTACAGAGTGGACTGAGCCATGCCCAGCCTTAAGCTTACGTTTTAATTTTGATTCTCAGCACAGACTCAGTAGTGTTTAGCTCTCATTGGCTGACTTAGTTGCTATGCCTATTCATTGGCTGACCTTGTGAACATGGCTCTCCCAGTTCATGAATATCTTAACATGATTTATTAGCCCATTAAAGAGCCCAATTATTCTATTAACAAATACCTTTGAAAAATGTGTTTTCTATCCTGGAAATATCTTGCCCTGTGTTTTTTCAGTCTGTGGGTTGTGCACACATACACACATATGTACTCTGTCACTGTACAAAGCAGCAATTTTCTGGCTATGAATCTATTCTGAAACACTTTTAAAATCTTTTCCCCCTAATTGGAAGGGTGTAGGCTGTAAAACATGTAGGGAGCCAATTGTAGGTATTATCCACCAAACACGGATGTTTATTTTGCTCTCCATCTGCCAAAAATGTGATTTCTTTTACTGCCTGGCATAATGTTCTTGGCAGTCTCCTCTCACTGAAACCAGAGATAAGTTTCATCTGTGGGAGGAACTAAAACAACCCACCCTCCATTCCATCAGTGGAAGGTTCTCAACTCTGCACACCACTGAAGGCGGTAGAAAAACAGGTCTGAAAATGAATGAGACCAAGAAGGTCTGAGACACAAGTAAAATAAGAAAGGCCAAAAAATAATGCACCACATAGAAATGTTAATTTTGGGAGGAGGGACTCTGAGCACAGTGGGCTTTTGTCCAAGTCAGACCAGGAACACTAAGTCAGAGGTTAACAATGCTGGTGCTATTAGAATATGCACAGATAATTCACTGTCCTCCATTTTGGGTGGGTGGGGGATTATAGCACCCTGCTGCTTCTTGTGTAGAATGCTAGCATGCTTCCCAAATTTGGTATGCAATAAGGGAGCATTGCAATTTGGCCTCAGGCAGTGAAGTGTCTCGCACCTTGCCCACTGTAATTACAGAATAATCAAAATGAAAATTTTGAACACTTAATTGCATCCATTGGACAACGGAAACATCCTGCAATTTCTACAGGTCTACCCAGGCTCCATCACATACTTTCTAGCCTCTATCAATGTATATTGTGAGCTCTATGAAGTTATAAACAATACACATCTGGGTCAACATGGACCAGTCATCTGTGAAAGAGTCTCAGCATGGCTTAACGCTGCTAATCAGCAGGAATCACGCAGCTACATTGAATAGATATAGCCAATTACTCAGATCTGTTCCAGCAAAGGTGGCTGGATGTAGCAACTGCCAGATTTCTTCACCTCAGTACAGTTACCTCAACTTAGTTTGGTTTGGTTTGGTTTAATATGTTTTGAGCACATAGCCACTATGATCTGTAAGCCATGTTTGATGGCTAGTGCTTTTTGTTAAACACAACCAATGATTGCTTTTTCATTGTTAAACACAAAATAATACTGATTCTTTGTTTCAAGTACAGGTGGCCCTCAACAGTTCATTTAGTGACTGTTAGAAGTTACAATGGCACTGAAAAAAGTGACTTATGACCATTTTTCACACTTATGTTTGTTGCAGCATCCCCATGGTCACGTGATCAGAATTCAGACACTTGGCAACTGACTCATAGTATGACAGTTGCGGTGTCCTGGGGTCATGTGATCCCCTTTTGTGACCTTCTGACAAGCAAAGTCAATGGGGAAGTCAGATTCGCTTTACAACCATGTTACTAACTAGACAACTGCAGTGATTCACTTAGCAACTGTGGCTAGAAAGGTTGTAAGATGGGGCAAATTCATTTAACAAATGTTTCGCTCATCCACAGAAATTGTGGTCATAAGTCAAGGACTACCTGTAGTAATTTTGGCACAAATATGCTGTACTGTTCTGGAGAGGATATAGTTATGGCAGAATTCTCTCCCTAGTTCTCTACACACACAAACACACACACGCATAGTTTTTTAAAAAATTTCCTAAATTTGAAAAATGCCAAAGGTAACCTAGATGGCTTTATTCACTATATTTAACTTAATAACTGAAACAACCCTTTCATAAACCAACTGTTTAGGCAGGGTTTGCACAAAGCCCTAATTCACACCCCTCCACTCCCTCTCTTAATCTAAGTTAACACTAAGCAAGCTTAATATGACATGCTAATGCCCTGCTAGGTCTCACTGACCTCGGTAAGTGTGAGTGGATGTATAGCCAATCAAAAGAGAAGTTTGGGTATCAAGAAGCCCATAGAGATGCACAGGTATACCTATTATCCCCATAAAGAGCATCTCTGCATATACTGGTTTCATTATCAGTCTGATGGAGGAATGTTTTCTTGCAGACATTTCATTACCCAAGCTAGGTAACATCATCAGTGCTAGTGATTAGCACAAACCCGAAATACTAATATTCCTTCTTATTGACATTATCAATCTCCCTGATTAAATGGAAATGTTGGTGAGGGATTCTACATCTATTTGAGCCCATTCAATTGAATAATTTAGATAAGTGTTTCCCAACCTTGGCAACTTGAAGATATCTGGACTTCAACATTCACTGGCTGGGGAATTCTGGGAGTTGAAGTCCAGATATCTTCAAGTTGCCAAGGTTGGGAAACACTGATTTAGATCCTCAAGTCAAACTCTGTGTAAGAAGCTTTAGATGAAGCTAGGTAATATGGTTAATACTCCATATGAAAGCACCTACACAAGGCTATTATTGACAATACTTTCTTAGGTGTCTAACACAGCAGCCTTTGTTTGGACAGTGTTCTTCTTTCTATTTTTTTATTTCTTTTGCATTCTGTAGGTAGGTAGGATAAATATCTATAGGCCTCGATCACTTGTTTTGTTTGGCCAGGTGGACCTAACTGATAGGTAATTGCAACTGTAGTATTGTTTGGTTTGGGAGATTATATTGGAATTTGTCTGAAGGAACATCTAGGCCAGTGATGGCGAACCTTTTTTCCCTCGGGTGCCGAAAGTGCATGCACGCGTGCTATTGCACATGCGCAAGTGCCCACATCCATAATTCAATGCCTGGGGAGGGCGAAAACGGTCTCCCTCACACCCCCGGAGGCCCTCTGGAGGCCGGAAATGGCCCATTTCCCAACTTCTGGTGGGCCTGGTAGGCCCATTTTTCACCCGCCCCAGGCTCCAGAGGCTTCCCTGGAGCCTAGGGAGGGCAAAAACGCCCTCTCCCGTCTCCCCGGAGGCCCTCCGGAAGCTGAAAACACCCTCCCAGAGCCTTCGTGCAAGCCAAAAATCAGGTGGCCGGCGCGCACATGCACGCTGGAGCTGAGCTAGGCAACAGCTCGCGTGCCGACAGATATGGCTCCGTGTGCCACTTGTGGCACGCGTGCCATAGGTTCGCCATCACTGATCTAGGCATTTATTATTATTATTTTTCATTAGAACAAACAAAAATTTAAAATAAATGAATAAAATCTCCCTTAAGTGGCCTAGTGGCACATCTAGTTGCCACGCTGTTCTTCCACTCACCTGCTGAAAAGGCAGATGCCATCTATCAGAAGGTAGATTTATCCTACAGGCTGCCAGCTGATGTACCCTAACAAAGCTGGATGGGAACATTGCTAAATTCTTCTGCTCCTCCCTTATACTACTTTAAGAACTGGATTCTAGTTGTTTGCTCATTTGTTCTATTTTCTCCATCCACTATAATATGTCAATGTAAATAATAGTCCAACTCATATTTTATAGTTGGGAATGTGTGCAATAGATCTCCTATAGCCCTAAGAAGCTACAAATATTTTAGTCAGCCCCTAGCTGCCTAGATTTCTGACTCAAAGTCAAATGTTACCATAAATATTCCCATCCTGATTTAGTATGGTCAGCTCAGGTTTCCTGGATTCTGAAAACCGATGATGCTGTTGCAATTCTGCTAACCTCAGTCATTCAGTCTTTCTTAATATGAACATGCTGGCATTTGTTTTTGTAAGAATGGTTGATAATCAAAAAGCAAGGAAACCATATTCTTCAAAATTGGTTGGTAGGCTTTGTTAAGGATGCAAAGCTCCTGCTTGCTTCAAAGTGAGCCTCCCATCACTTTTAATTAGATAAGAATTTTATGGGGGTGTTGCTACTATTTATTCTTTCAATTGGTAGCTCCTTCCTAATGAAGATCCTTCTTTCTAAAAGTGTTTCTTTCATAAATGCTTTTACTGTAAGTTGTCTTCAGAGTCTCTCCTCACGTGGGATTCATGGAAACATCCTCAAGCTGATAGCAAATGTGTTATAATTACAACTTCCATAGTCCCAAACAGTTTGACCAAAAAAGCTGATCACTTGCAAAACTGGGAATTCTGGATTCAATAGTCTCATCAATTTTGAGTGATATCACATTGAGGAAGACTGTCATGTCAGAGTGGTAATGCATCTTCTCCAACATCACAAATGCTAAGTAGAAGGTTCAGGTTTCCCCTGTCCAGTTGTTTCTGACTCTAGGAGGTGATGCTCATCTCCATTGGTGGTGCAGTGGTTAGAACACAGTAGTGCAGGCTACTTCTGCTGCCTGCCGGCTGCCTGAAATTTGACAGTTCGAATCTCACCAGGCTCAAGGTTGACTCAGCCTTCCATCCTTCTGAGGTCAGTAAAATGAGGACCCAGATTGTTTGGGGCAATAAGCTGACTCTGTACAACTGTTTAGAGAGGGCTGTAAAGCTCTGTGAAGTGGTATATAAGTGCTATTGCTATTGTATTTCTTAGCCGAGGGACCCAGCATTATCCAAAGACCTTACAGAATGCTGTTACTTTCCCACTGAAGTGGTACTATTTATCTGCTTGCGTATGCATGCTTTCGAACCGCTAGGTGGATAGGAACTGGGGCAGGAATGGAAGCTCACCCCATTGTACAGCATTCAGATCTCGAACCCAGGTTCTCAGTCTTTAATTGATGAGCCATTGCTCCTCCTAATGCTAAGTAGCTGTTCTCTATGGCACCCACAGATAATGCATGAATGGAAAGATTCCCCCCATGATACCTATAAGTGTAACTATTTCCATGGAAAGCCACTCCCCCCCTTTGTGCTCTGTCCATCACAAATGTGTCTTATGTGAAGGTACTAACATCCTCATCATTGGCCATGGTTCTGAAAGATGCTAGGAATTGTAGTTAAGCCACAGCAGGAGTGATTATCCTACTGTGGGCTAGATTGTTGCCAAACTAGGGTTTCCCAAAGGGAGCATACCAAAGGTGGGTTCCTCCTGGCACAATGACATCACAAAACTGGTTCGGTCGGTGCCAGTCCGTGGACGCCACCATCTTTTTTTGAATTTTTTTTTAAAAATTCTTCTGAGCATGTGCAGAAGCTGAGTTTCCGGCACTGTGCATGCGGTCGCCATCTTGTTTTTGCTTTTTTAAATATTTTTATTTTTAAATTTCTGAGCATGTGTAGAAGCCGAGTTTCCGGCACTGTGCATGTGGTCGCCATCTTGTTTTCGGCTTTAAATATATATATATATATATATAGGCGCACCCACATGGCGTGGGAGGAAGCGAACCAGCAATGAGGTAAGTTAGAACCCACCCCTGGAGCATACACTTGCCATTGAAAACCCATTTAAAAGTGACTTTGTCACATGCTATCATACCATAAGTATACAAAATGATTTTGTGGACATTTCTGAATGGCATAGTTAGCTTTCCTGCTGAGATCTATTACAGAGAGGGCAATGTCTGTCAAGAGAAGAATTCATATGGCATGTCAAGAGCTGCTCTCCATAGCTGGTTATTGTCGTCATTGTTAAATACTCATGTCATGTCACTGTTTCAGAAAAGCAATGCTATGCTTGCAGCTTTGCACACATTTATTTCTGCAACAATAACCAGAGGGAGAAGAGCTGTTGCCCATGTTGCAATTGGTTTTCTTGCCCAATGAATTCCACTAGCATAAGGGTGTATCCTGGCTGAGATAGCGAAGTTGTTAGGCAGAACTATTTGTCTGGATTGATTAGCCAAGCCCAGCAGAGATAAATAATGCTTGTGAAATAGAACACTGGGAAATACAGAGAGACTCAGCTAAAATGGTAGTCTCAATTGCCTTGCGTTGCTTTGGGTTTTAATTTGTCCTCCCAGACTGGAAAGAAAGAGGTTCTCTTCCCCACCATCAGATATCCCCTTTCCTCCCAACCAGTAGTAAATCTTGCTTGTTAGTGGAAAGGCTCAGAGGCTACTTTTGCTCAAACTCTATAAATTTAAAAAAGGCGAGTGCTGTATAATAACACTTAGCTCAGAGGATATACATGAAAGAAATTATATTGAACATTAATCACAATGTAAGTTATTTCTTCTGATTTATGCAACAATAAAACAAGGTTTGATCTCCCTTTCTGGGCTTCATGTTGAAACCAGCATGATTTTCTTTTCATCTTAAGGTTACATTTCATGAAATCTTGTTTTAACTGTCTATGGGGGATGAGGAGCATTTAGCAAAGGAAAAGCACAGAGGTTTGGGGGTGGGGGGGAGAGAAAGGGTATGTGCAAATTCCCTTGATTGTGAAGTAGAAAAGAAGAAAGTTTAAATTACAGGGTATACTACTCAGTAAGCAGTTTTAAAGGTAATGGGAACACAGAATAGAATGATACTTAAAAGTAGATTTTTAAAAATAAAAGCCTCAGATTTCCCCCCCCCCCCCAGTTTGGGGGGATTTTGAGTTTACCTGCAGTTCTGCAGAATGTGTATGTGCACAATAATACTTGGCACTGTACCCATAATGCAAATTCTAAGAGCTTTCTGCATCAGACCAAGTGCCCAAGTGGTTCGGAATTTTACATCACATGTTAACCAAGCAGAAACATCTTCAGTAAGTAACTTACGAAGCTGGACACAGGCTAGCATAATTGGGGCTGCATGCTACACATTAAGAACAACATTTGAGTTAGCAATAGCAATAGCACTTAGACTTATATACTGCTTCATAGTGCTTTACAGCCCTCTCTAAGCGGTTTACAGAATTCAGCATATTGCCCCCAACAATCTGGGTCCTCATTTTACCGACCTCAGAAGGATGGAAGGCTGAGTCAACCTTGAGCCTGGTGAGATTTGAACAGCTGAACTGCTGAACTAGCAGTCAGCTGAAGTAGGTTGCAGTGCTGCACTTTAACCACTGCACCACCTCGGCTCCTGTCAATTTTACAAGACAGAAAACCATAGCAATTTGGAAAGAAAGAAAAACCCAGAACTTGATGAGAAACATATATAATATTTGCAAAAGTGTTGATACGTATTTCAAACTTGAGTTTGGTTGCTGAGAGTTAACTTGTGGATGATCTCTCCAGAACCTTCTAGTTCCCACCCAAGCACTGACTGCATTCACACATTGCATTGTAGTCATAAAGTGTTTTGGTTGCTTTGGGTGGGAAGTCTACTTGTAAGTCAGACTCAGAGGGGACTGCCAGACTACACAGTCCCATCCTCATTCCATGTGAGCAAATACCCTAGTTAGGCAGAATGCCTGAACAGGGCTCTGGTTGTGGGATTTGCTTTCATTCATGGGAAGTCTGTGAGGAGAATGTGGCGGGGAATCTACACATCCAATAATATTAGAGTGGTCCATGGATTCTCTGATTACCACAGTTGAACCTTAATTAAAGCAAATTTGGCACAGCTGTGTATCCCAAGTCTTTTAATTCTCCTCTTCAGTTTCCTATACAGTCATGTTGCAATTCTGAACACTCTATCTGGCACTACACCTAGTAGTGGGTTCCTACTGGTGCGCTCTCCGCCTTTCTTCGCCGCCGAGCTGAAGACGCTGGCGGCGTTTGCGGCGGGGGCTTCCCCCGCCCGCTTTCCCGGGACGCCGGGATGCCGCCATTTGCGTTCTTCTGCACTCTGCGCAGAGTGCAGAAGAACGCAAATGGCGGCATCCCGGCGTCCCGGGAAAGCGGGCGGGGGAAGCCCCCGCCGCAAACGCCGCCAGCGTCTTCGGCTCGGCGGCGAAGAAAGGCGGAGAGCGCACCGGTAGGAACCCACTACTGACTACACCCCATGGAATTCAGTGGGACTTCACTCTAGAACAGGGGTGTCAAATTTGCGGCCTGTGAGCCAGATGCGTCATGCATTGGTCACGCCCACCCCCGGTTTAACAAAGGGGGAAAAAGTTATGACACATCATGTGATGATAACATGACAGGCAGTTGGGCTGCTTTCCTCCACCCACCCCATTCCTGATCCTGCCTTTTTCCACCAACGGGCAGGTGGGCTGCTTTCCTCCCTGCCATTCCTGATCCTGATTGTGGGAGGAGAAGTTGTCCAAATTTACATGGATACTTGGAAGATCATCGTCCGTTATACCATCATGTTGGAGGAGTAATACCTCATTAAAAAAACCTTGGTCCAGCTGACCTGGCTGGTAGCACCTTGTAAGGGCCCCTTTCCAGGGTTACAATAGAAGATGGTCAACGGTTTTGAAGGTGGAAGAGGGCTCTACACCCCAATGGTAGATAAAGCGGCAAAACCATCTTCTAGGAGAAGGGAAACTCTAACTGCAAACCTCCACTGCCTTGTTGCTATATCCATCATTGGAAAAGGCTTCAGGAGTAAACCTTGAGGCAAAATCCGGAGCCGGAGGCCTGGAAGCAGTTCGTGACTGTGTACTGCCACGTTCTGATAACTCCTGCGACGTAGCTGGAACCAATCGTATTGGCTTTGCCATTCCATTGGATTATTTCAGAGATGTGGAGAAGGCGGATCTGCTGCTTGGGTAACAGTCTATCCTCCATACTAACCTACCCAGGCCTCGTGCTCTGGAGAGGATACTCCAGCTTTGCATACAGTGTTTTAGGAACTCTCTCCAGAGCACGATACCATAGTCTTTCGAGACTGAAGGATGCCAGTGATGATGAACATGACGCCATGAGTTTGACACCCCTGCTCTAGAAAGACCAGTGTCAGACAGTGATGCAACTTTTTGACAGGGGGCTAAGTTGATTAATAGTGCAAGCAAATTAAACAGGAAGGTAGAGATGATGTACCTTGAAAGAATTGTTGCAAGAATGCAATTGGATATACAATAAAGGCAAAGGGAAGTCACAAGATATGGGTAAATAGGAAATACAAAGTCACTTGTAAAGGGACAGGTGATGATGTCATGTGCCTTATTTGCGCAGTGGCATCATGATGCATTTGATATCATGGCTTGTTCTGGAGCCCAGAAGAAGTATTAAAGTATTTTATCACTTTAATGGATTTATGAGATCAATTGAAAATATCAATTTCAAAATGGTTCCCAAGTCCATAATTAAGAACTAGGACATATTTGACCTACTTTTGTTTAATGTTTAGATTTCAACGATAAGTCAAATGTATTAACCCTCAGCAAAGGGAGAAATCTGTCCTACACAAAATCCAACTTTGATCTGGTTCAGACATTGTGCTGCTAAGCTGCTTTTGTCTTAGCATGTTTTTAAATTTGGTAATTGTGCAATCCCACTAATTGTGGTTTATTCAATAAAAACCATTGCTTAATGCATTGAGTTGAACCCAGCATTATTGCTTTTCTAGTCTAATCATCTGGTCTGTCTGACAGCATCTTCTCAAACTCTAATGTATGAATTCTTAACATTATTTGCTACCTGACACCTTTCAGGATTCTCTGAAGTGTGTAAACTGGAATGTTATGTAGGGCAAACATCTACTAACGCTTTTTGCATTAGTATTAGCATTAGTTGTTAAGTGAATCAATGCAGTTGTTCAATTAGAAACCCAGTTGTTAAGTGCATCTGACTTCCCATTGACTTTGCTTGTCAGACGGTCTCAAAAGTTGATCACATGACCCTGGCACACTGCAAATGTTGGATAAAAATACTGTTATTTTCTCTTGAATACCACTACTATAAAATGCTTAACTCTCCTAAGGGAGATGTTCCTACATTAGTGCTCTCCATTTGGATCGCAGCTCCTGTCTTGCCAAACTAGCTCGATCATATTGATGGGGCAACATTGACAGATAGTCCTCCATTTATAACAGTTTGTTTAGTGACTGTTCAAAGTTACAATGGCACTGAAAAAAGTGACTTATGACTGTTTTTCACACTTACGACCTTTGCAGCATTCCCACGGTTACTTGAGCAAAATTCAGATGTTTGGCAACTGATTCATATTTATGACATTTGCAGTATGCCAGGGTCATGTGATCAACTTTTGCGACCGTCTGATAAGCAAATTCAATGGGGAAGTCAGATTCACTCAACAATCAGGTTTCCAATTTAACAACTGCAAGGGTTCACTTAACAACGGTGGCAAGAAAGGTCATAAAATGGGGCAAAACTCACTTAGCAAATGTCTCACTTAGCAACATAAATTTTGGACTCAATTGTAGTTGTAAGTCAAGGACTATTGGTATAGAATACAAGTCCTGTTAAAAAGTTTTGGAAGGTTAGGGCTGAATGTAAATTTGAGATTATTAATGTTGACAATTTATTCCTTTCATAATAAATTTAAGGTGTTAAGGTATTCTATCCATGCCTTTTTATTAATCAACTCAATATACAAAAGGAAAAGGATATTTTAATAAATTAGATTTGATTTTATTGGTACTAAAAACCTGCTAGGTGACTATGAAAGTTGAACTGTTTAGAGTTTTTATTTCCAAACAGAGGCTCTTTAGATCTACTGGATTCCAAGTTTAAATTCAGATAGTCAAAAAAGCAACTACAACCACATGACTGAAGCTACCATCTTGTTTTTTTTAATCCTACCCGATTCCCATTGCCACGTTAAAGGTAGGCCAGAAGCATTTGCATAATAGAATAAGGAATATGCATCGTGTAAAGTCAGCAGCATAGAAAATGATGCAACATAATGTTAAGAAATTCTTATATAATCTTACATGATTTATGAAAGAGCATAAATGCCTAGTATTGGCAACAAAACTTAAAATTAATCTTTATTAAGTTCATCATCACATTTTCAGCTAGTCCTAGCTAACTTTTTTCATTACTGAATGTCAAAAAACTATTTTAAAAAACATTGTTAACTGATGAATGTTTGAATACTTAATAGGATTTTTGTTTGAGGAACAGACTTAAGGGTTGTCACATGATCAGCATTTCAATTATTAGCCTTCCAGATCATTAATTGGGATTGCAAGCTGTAGCCAGCCAGAAATTTAAGTGAGACATGTGCATTCAAAACACTTCAAAAATCAATTTAGCAAGGAAAAAATGAAGAAAGAAAAATGAAGGCTGTCTGCACTTGTAAAGACTAATGTGTCAAGATGTCTGTCTTTCCACTGCACATAGTTTTCTGTCTTTCTCACATTTCATTAATTGGCTCAGGATGGGATAGAAAGTAAACTTGGGTAAAACATGAGAATAAATGCAGGTCTGCATAGGGACTGGAAATGAGGTATTAAGAGAGGTTTTTTTATGTTTTAAAAATATAGGTTGATAGAGAGCAAATTTCTATGGCAGAACCAGGCAACTAGGTAACCTCTAAGTGTTTTGGACTTTAACTTCGATCAACAAATATGGGATATGGCAACTGGAATATGGCAATTGCAAGGGCATGTGAGACTTGTAGTTAATAACATCTGGAGGACATCTGGTTACCACTCACTGACAGACATATGCGAAGGCATCTCAGTTAATCATGTCGTGACTCCCCATAGCTTTCTGGAATTAAGTGCTGCAGAGGTTAGCAATTAAGGGCCTGCCTTGGAAAGAATGGCCTGGTCATCCGAAATACATCAGCAAGAAGAGAGAGCAAAAGAGGACACAGGCATAAAATGGAATCTTCTAAAATGGATGCCTATATATGTGAGTGCATATGCATGAATCAACAGGTAGCATCACATGCTGACCTAGTCTGGGCTTAGAAGATAAAAGAAGATAAGCAGATTAGTTCTTGAGTGGAAGACCACTAGATCTGAACGCTATAAACTACCTAGATTAGATGGAGTAGGTAGTGAAAAGCACATTTCATATCAGAAAATGGCAAACCACTTTATTACACTGTTGCTCTAAAAATTGTATAGATATGTCTCTGAAGATGTGTGTGTGTGTGTGTGTGTGTGTATACAGAGAGAGAGAGGGAGGGAGGAGGAAGGAAGGAAGGAAGGAAGGAAGGAAGGAAGGAAGGAAGGAAGGAAGGAGGAAGGAAGGAAGGAAGGAAGGAAGGAAGGAAGGAAGGAAGGAAGGAAGGAAGGAAGGAAGGAAGGAAGGAAGGAAGGAAGGTGCCTGCTTGGTACGTACAGTTTAACAGATTAACAGAGTTGGAAGGGACCTTGCAGGTCATCTAGTCCAACCCCCTGCCCAAGCAGGAGACCCTACATCTGCCTCTACCTAGGATTGAACTCACAACCTCCTGATTGTGTTCATTTGCTTCTCCTGGTGGCAATTTGAAGCCCCTCTTGTGTTTTCACATTTTGAAGGATTTTTTTAGTAGAGCTGGGTTTAAATGGATTTCTGAAATTTTCTACCAA
This sequence comes from Diadophis punctatus similis, assembly GCA_023053685.1. Classification (NCBI taxonomy): domain Eukaryota; kingdom Metazoa; phylum Chordata; class Lepidosauria; order Squamata; family Dipsadidae; genus Diadophis; species Diadophis punctatus. The sequence goes on from JALIGW010000002.1 coordinate 25,224,743, forward strand.
GTAGGTGGCTGAGAAATTGTATATATGACTTCTCTGAATTTCTTCCATGATTTCTCTTGACAGGGCTTCCCCCTTGGCAATTATATGAATCCTGTGTCCTTGAAAAAGCCTCATGGAAGAATGTATCTCCTAACTGCCTTGGGATTCCATGGAAATGTGAGAAACCAAGGAGGCTGTAGAGGACTGCAGAGTTAATTGCACCATGAAAGACAGCACATTCACACCCACCTTTTGGCAACCTCACAATTAAGAAAGTGCATGGAATCACATGGCTTCTATGAGTATTTCTCTGAAATTCTTTTCCCCTTTGAAAGCTTTCTAAGCAAATAAGAACTTCTAGAAAAAGCGCAAGAAAGATGATCTGTACAGCACTATCCTTTAAAAGAAATAAAATGGTTCTTCAGTTCAAGGACTGTAATGTAAAGTAACCATCCTTTTCTTGAGAAAGAAAATCATCCTGATTATGAGGCTCACAAAGGCTTTGAGGGAACTTCCGGCAAGGGAGGGTGATCAGGCAGAAGCAGATTAGGAAGAAGGACCCCCTCTCAGTCTTTGTGCTGTTCAATTGCCTCGCCTTTCTGAATTAGAGTTCATTGCCTGGCATTTTCTCTCCCCCTCCCACTCCGCCCTCCATCTCTCAACTCTTCTCTGCACAAAGCTGAATGTGGGATTCACCAATTCTTTTTCCAACTTTTATGGTATAATTATTTTCTTGAAGATATTTTTCTTCTCTTGGAGATAGATGGACAGTCAGAAAGAGACAATGGCAGGAATTTCTTGCTAACATCCATCAAGCCCATCAAAACCAAAGCAGCCCCAGAGAGTTAAATGGGGAGAGTTAAATGGCGCTATCCTCTAAACCCGTGATGGCGAACCTATGGCACATGTGCCATAGGTGGCATTCAGAGCCCTTTCTGTGGGCATATGAGCTGTCGCCCAGCTCAGCTCCCCCGTGCATGTGCGCACGCCTCCCGCCAGCCAGCTGATTTTCGGGTATCTGCCAGGCATTCGTGGAGGGCGGGTCGCATGCAGGAGATGCATGTGCATGCATGGGGGGGTCACACGTGCATGCTCAGGGGCATGGGGAGCGTGGGGGGTGCAGCGCCCCCTGGCAGCCCATTTTTGGTTCCAGGAGGCTGCAGGTAGGCCTGCTAGGCCCAAAATGGGGCATGGGGGGCAGTGCCCCCCCCACGGCCCATTTTTTGTCCCAGAAGGCTGCAGGGAGGCCTGCTAGGCCCAAAATGGGGCGTGTGGGGGCAGTGCCCCCAGCACGGCCCATTTTTGGTCCCAGGAGGCTGCGGGGAGGGCTGCTAGGCCCAAAATGGGGTGGGGGTCATGCGCAAATGCGTGGGGGAGTATGGGGGAGCACAGGGGAGTCACAAGCATATTGTATTATGGGTGCCGGCACGCACGCGTGCGCGCTTTCGGCACACGACAAGAAAAAGGGTAGCCATCACTGCTCTAAACCTTTCAGAATATTGTATATGTAGTTTGATTATTTGCTTGTTTGGCCTATAAAACAATATAACATGCCTTATGCATCTCTTATTCCAATTCGTAGAACAAAAATGGTAGTTTCCGGATTATGCTACAGCAGTAGAATTGGCAAGATAGCCCATTAGGAAATTAAAGTTGGTAGATGAGTTTTCTCATTGTTTTAGTTTACTTTTTACCACATAGAAGTCTTTTCTGTGATGAACAAGGAAATGAGCTACTAGGGAAGTTCATAATAAAAACGCATCCAACATTATTATCTGTTAGTTCCTTCCATTTCATGTTCATAAACTGATTATTAGCATTTGGGCGAAAGGATATCTGTGCTTTAAAAAGGAAATAAAATTGAGTCTTCTCTAGGAGTCCAAAACAATTCTTTCCACTCCTTAATACAGTGCTAAAACATTGTTGACAGACACTTTGCCAGTTAGTGATTTCCCCCGGGACAGACTATAGACTTCCTTCCTCATGTTAGGAGAGGGGGGGAGTTCCTGAAATATGTTTTTCCAGGCAGCTGGTCAAGGAAGCAGGTGTCAAAGAAGCTCCAAAGGTCTTCCCACGTCATACAACACCCTCTCTCCCCTGCAGATGTCAGTAACCCATGTCTTCTCCTATAAGTCTTCCCTTTATGCCTTGATTTTTACCACATGCCATGCGTAACCTGATATGTGTTTCCTTTCCTGATTATAAAAGCCTCTTCCAGTTCATGTTGACTCACTTTCCTTTAGCAGTTCACTATCGGATCAGGAAGTTTAAGGCTTCTTTGAGGGTATTCTAGTTTTACTGTCAAGGTTGGATTTTGTAGCATGGTGCTGCTTCCCTTCTCTAGTCTATATTTGGAGACGACACATACTCTGTACCCTTTGGTGCTCTCTGAGCTTGGCTATTTTCTTGCAGACATTTCATTATCCAAACATCATCAGTGATGATGTTACTTAGTTTGGGTAATGAAACATCTGCAAGAAAACAACCAAGCTCAGAGAACACCAAGGATCCCACATTTCAATCCCAAGCTACAAATATTGCACTTTATTGGAATATGTACCCATTTTGTTCCTCTTTTTGCATTTTTTGCAAATGTCTTTCCAGGACATTTTCCATCTTTCAGTATCTTCTGTCTCACCATCTTATATTGTTCCTTCTGCTTCTAATACTAGACTTCTTTATGTCTTCAATAATATCATTTTCTTCTTCTCAGCCTAGCTGTTGCTGCTTCCATCAGAGGTTTTTGGCTGCTGTCTACTTTATTTATCCTACATCTCATTTCAGAGCTGGTTTATAGCAATAGCAATAGCAATAGCACTTATATACTTATATACCGCTTCACAGTGCTTTACAGCCCTCTCTAAGCGGTTTACAGAGTTCAGCAGATTGCCCCCAACAATCTAGGTCCTCATTTTACCGACCTCAGAAGGATGGAAGGCTGAGTCAACCTTGAGCCTGGTGAGATTCGATCTGCCAAACTGCTGGCAGCCAGTGATCAGCAGAAGTAGCCTGCAGTACTGCACTCTAACCACTACACCACCGCGGCTCTTATGACTGTTCTTTCTGTCTTAGAATAACAGAATAACATGGTTGAAAGGATCTTAGAGGTCTTTTAGTCCAATCCCCAGCTCAAGCATGAAACCTATAAATTTCAGACAAATGGTTGTCCAACCTCTTCTTAAAAACCTCCAGTGTTGGAGCACCCACAACTTCTGGAGGCAAGTTGTTCCACTCATTACTTGTTCCAACCATCAGAAAATTTCTCCTTAGTTCTAGGTTGCTTCTCTCCTTGATTAGTTTCCATCCATTGCTTCTTGTCCTGCCTTCAGATGCTTTGGAAAATAGGTTGACTCCCTCTTCTTTGTGGCAGTCCCTTAGCTATTGGCACACTGCTGTCATGTCGTCCCTAGTCCTTCTTTTCATTAATCTAAACATACCCAATTCCTGCAACCGTTATTCATATGTTTTAGCCTCCAGTCCCCTTATTATCTTCGTTGCTCTTCTCTGCACTGTTTCTAGAGTTTCAATATCTTTTTTATATTGCGGTGACCAAAACTGGATGTAATATTCCAATAATGTCTTACCAAGGCATTATAAAGTGGTACTAACACTTCACTTCTTGATTCTATCCCTCTGTTAATGCAGCCTAGGATTTCACTGGCTTTTTTGGCAGCTGTAGCACACTGCTGGCTCATATGTAAGTGATGTCCACCTAATGATAAGTGATTGTAACTGCAAGAAGGATTCCAAGATCCCTCTCACAGTACTACTACTGAGCCAAGTACCACCTATTCTGTACCTATGCATTTGGTTTTTCTTGCCTAAAAGTAAAACCTTACTTTTCTTACCAATGAATTTCATTTAGTTAGATAGGGCCCAATGTTCCAGTCTATTGAGATCCTTCTGTATCTTGAGCCTATCTCTGGAGTTTTGACTGTTCCTGCCAGCTTTGGGTCGCCTACAAATTGATGAGTTTTCCTTCTCTCCCTTCATCTAAATATTTGTTAAGATGTTGAACAGTACTGGGCCTAGGACAGAGCCTTGGGGTACCCACTGCATACTTCTCTCCATGTAGATGCAGTTCCATTAAGGACTACACATTGAGTGTGGTTGGTCAATCAGTCTCTTCCAACTGTTATTCATTTGGAATATTACAACACAAGCATGGTGTCAGGCTCCAAGTAATGCACCCATCACAAATCGAATTCCAAGGCATTGCTTTTTCTCAAAGAACAAATTTATTTAGAAACACCATCTTGGCGCTACTGGTGAAAAGCCAGTACTAAAGTTCCTGGGCTTTTCACCCCAATATAAGTTTCAGTTTCTCAAGTTTCCAAAACAACTGTCACATTGTCCAACCATGATGGGACCTGGTTGCTCAGCGACATCTCTCCTCCTCCTCCTCCTCCTCCTCCTCCTCCTCCTCCTCCTCCTCCTCCTCCTCCTCCTCCTCCTCCTCCTCCGGTCAGCCAGACATTGGAATGTGGTTGACTCATCAGCTAGGAATGATGTTTTGACCGAAGGATCCATCCCCCTTCAGCTCCAAACTGTGTCAAGCTGAATGCAGGTCAGAATGCCCAAGGATACAAACAATCCCACACCCCAATCAAATTCAGGCTTGACACATGGTTTAGCTGTGTGGTTGCTTCAGAATATAGCTTGTGTAAGCTATTATACAACACTACATTTATTATATTGGTAGGTGGTGGGAGGTGGGAAGAGAGAACAGTTCATGGTCAAACATCAAGCTTCCACTATATAAATATCATTTCAGTATCAGTGCAGGAATGCAAGCCAATATTACCTTTTCTTCTAATTTCACAAATCTATATTCCATGTTAGTAAATAAATACACACTGTACAGACAGATAGACATAAGCAAGTTCTTATGTCAAGCTCAATTACTGCTGATTACATATTTGTTTGTTTGTTTGTTTGTTTGTTTGTTTATTAGTTGCATTTGTATGCCGCCCACTCCATAGAGACTCTGGGCGACTCAGAACAATAAAAATTCACAACCAACAATAAATATAAAAAGTATTAAAACAATAAGTATTAAAACATTTAAAAGCATTTAAAAACCACAATTTAAAAACCCATACAATAATTCACTCATGGGGCCAAGAATAATCGGTGTTGTATTAAAATCATTGGCCCCAGGCCTGTCGACAAAGCCATGTTTTTAATGCTTTTCTGAAAGCTGGCAGGGTGGGAATTATGCGGATCTTGGGGGGTAGTGTATTCCAGAGAGCCGGTGCTACCACAGAGAAGGCCCTCGTTCGTAGATATGTCTATGTAGTTTTCTTGGCAATACAGAACTAGCTTGCTGTAACCTTTTTCTAGGATTTCATAATCTAGATCACAGTCCTGGATTTTTCTACAGGTCTCAATTCCAAAAACTAAGCACTCCGTCTACCCTTTGTAACCAAGTAATGTTGAACCTTTTGCAATGAGCTTTTGGCCCTAGTTGATTGTGTCAGTCTAATTCATCACATACATTTTTAAAAACTGTACTAATTCATAGACTGTGTTTTCATTTTTGCCTTTTTGTGTGTGTTGCATGTTGTTATTTAGTGCCCAGAGTCCATCACCACTAAGTTAGGTTCCAAATTTTGTTACATAAGTAAATAGTTCCAGACCTAGAGAAGTTCAGACAGAAGCTGTCAATCTGCTGAAACACACTTCATGTAGCATTTTTAAAAAGAACATAATACAATGCTGAAGAAAGGCTGTCTTCTTGACACATAGAACATCAACACTTCACTTAAACAATTTGGTTTTTAAAGAATGCTACCATTGGTGTTTCCATCAAATTGAATATTGAAAGGAACAATATCTCACAGTAGAAACATTCACCTCAAAAGAAGAACGTCAAAATATCTACTAAGAAGTATGGAAGATCCTTTGCACATGAAAGCAATGAAAAGAAAGGGATGGATCCACAATATACCACACTACAACAAGAAAATCCATGATTTCATTGAGGGCCGCATCAGGGTTGTGTTTGACCTCAGGGGCCTGGGTAGGTGTGGGCGTTGGCCAGCTTGACATCACTCGTGTCGGGCGTCTGTGGTAGCCCAAGTGCTCTGCCAGCAAAAATGAGCTACTGAGCTCCGTTTTCAGCCACGACAGCCTCTTGCCACCCTTTGCTAGTGAAAACAGAGCTTGGGGAGGGTGTGCGTAGTCCCCAAGCTCAGTTTTCACTGGCAGATGGAGGTAGGAGGCCATCATGGCTGAAAACAGAGACTGGGAGGGCCGTGCACAGCCCTCCTGAGCTCCATTTTTGATGGCAGAGGCACCGTGGGCTGATCCTTTGCTGTTTCTAGGGCGATCCCATGGGCCAGATCTAAGCACCCTGTAGGCCAGATCCAGCCCCTTGGCCTTGAGTTTGACACCCCTGGTCTATAACATCACAAATATCTCCTATGTGTTACTTTTATGCCTTTCCTTCATTAAGATTGATTTAGGATTAAGGAAATTCAAGCGGTATACCAAAATCTGACATTGGTCTGAAACTGATCCAAACAATCAATTTCAAAATTCTTGGTGGCTGAATTATTGCTCCATATTCTGGCACTTTGAATAAAAGTACCGGTAGCTAATTCAGTACTCTACTGTAATTAAGTAGATCTTTTGGGCTATAGTTATATATTTTTAAAAAGAGCTAAATTGTTCAATCTTTTTCATAAAAGGATCACATGGAAGCAATGTCCATCTTCAACTTTTTGGGTGATAATCACTAGACAAACATGTCCCCATACAAAAATAGAGGAGCTAAGAGGACCCAGAGTCTCCCATAATTGGTCTTTGCTACCCACTCCAGCCACTCTTTTTACCTCTCCTATTATTTGAGAACATGTAGTATGTCATAAAAACTGACAAAATTTTCCAATGGAACAGAATGTGGAATCTGAAATCAGTATCTAAAGCCAGTGCTAAATCTTCAGAGCGTGATTTCTAATCTATAGTATGGCCCTTGGAAAAGTTGGAAAGCCCTTGGAAACAGATTTGGATGTGTCCATAAAAACTGCTTACCCTTAAAAAGCAGACTTGTTTTAATATCACATAAGCATCGTTTCCATGTATATGTGTGATAATTCTTCACAAGATTGTGGCCCCAAAGTAGCTCACAAATATGGATAATAAGTATGAGTTCAGATGCCACTAGCCCACAATAGGAACAGTATTATTACACTACAGTAACTATACCAATCATCAAATAAATCAAAATAACAATCCATATATTTGATGGGAAACAATACAAATAAGTAACCTAATTAAACAACTTAATAAAGTCTGAAATAGACTAACTAAAAACATACATACTCAAAGATGAATTGGCTGCACATAAAACATGATCCATTCATTAGGACTCAATGTAATAAATAAACATTGGCTCAGTGGGTTACCCAACAAACACAATTAAAGATGCTAATTTAACATAATGTATGAACCTCATCTCAATTTCCCTCCAACTTCAAGCACTATCTTCCAGTGGGGCAAAGCAAGAAAAAATGTTCAGGTTTCAGTGCTAGAATTTTGAGCAAAAATATCATCCTTGAACGCAAAAATAAACCTGAAAAGTGAAAAAGGCATAGTTAATATGTGTCAGATAGTTATAGTCTGAGCAGACTCAAAGCAACAAAACAAAGCCCAAAGTGTCCTCATGGGATGGTAAACAAAACAAATCAAGATGGAGGTCACAACTGTAGTGATTGAAGGCCCTTTTTTATCTGTATCGCACTAAGAAAATGTGGGCTTCAATTGCACTCTGCCATCTTGGTTTTTTTGCGCCTCCTTGCAACCCTATCCCCAACTAAATTCACAAATGCTACTAACCTGACGTACCCTTTAAGGGAGTTCTTCCTAACATCCTTTCTGATCTGACTGCCTTAGAAAAGCATTTTTGAAGACAATTTATCTGTAACTATTAGACAAAGCATCTGACATTCCAAATTAGAAGGCTAACTTATATAAATACTTCATGAATCTCAAGTTGGATCTGTTTTAATATTAACTGTGCAAGCTTACAATGATCAAGTTAAGTTTGAAACAATAGTTTAGGTGTGTGTTTTATTAATGCTATTGTTATTTTCAAATTTTGGTGCATATGAAAAAAAATAAACTTCTCTCTCTCTCTCTCTCTCTCTCTCTCTCTCTCTCTCTCTCTCTCTCTCTCTCTCTCTCTCTCTCTCTCTCTCTCTCTTGAAGCATAAATAGGAGATTTTTTAGAGCAAACAAAATGTGAACATGTATATGTAGAGTTATGCAGCAATTTGGATTCAATTAAAAAAATGATTTGGAGCATATGGGGGCATGAATATGGCACAGTAGCTGCATACTTTCCCGTGATTGTGTAGTTGGATTAAAGACCTGTAGAGAAGTGCCACACATTTAGATTCCTGCACAGTCCACAGTACCTTTCTGGAATCAAATCCAAAGTATTTCACAGGCCTAATATGCAAATACAAAGATGACATGTTGTATATTTTAGTGTTTAGCTTCCTCTTTAACTGGTGGAGTGTGGATTGGTTAGAGCATGGGTGTCAAACTCAATCGTGTCACGTAATGTATCGTGATGTATTGTAATGTTTTTTGCCTTTGTGGAGCTGTGGTGACTGTGGCCTGCGCATGACGTATCCAGCCCACGGGCCACCAGTTTGACAGGCCTGGGTTAGAGTCCTTTTGAATCAGAGCATATGTTACATCAGCTTTAGCTTGGTGAGCCAGAGAGCAGATTCATTTTGGACAAGAGAACCCAAAGAATTGAAATATGCTGTACTCTTTTGGACCACTTAAAAATAGTTGAGTATCTGGAGCATGCTTATATGGATTGGGAAATTATTCCTGGAATTCTGATTCATGGAAAGCTTCTACGTTTGAGGTGTGCAAAGATTTTTTTTATTTAGAAGAAATGCATTTTCTAAACAGGCTACTTCTTTCACTCCTTATTTCTGGCCAGCTGGATTTCAGCATGTCAGTTCAGGACAAAAACCAAAGCCATACCAATCAGGAGCAGCTTGACTTGTTTCCCTTGAAACCAAGTGAGAAACAATAGTAACACCCTGCAGAAAGACTCCAAAGAAATGAGGCACCAGATGAAAATTACAGTTATGCATGCCAGGAAAACATTTCTTAGGGCTGTACGAAATCTAAATTCTATTTAAAAAGTGACTTTATAGTGATATGGTTGATTTGAGACAAGCTATGTCAACATCTTTCTTCAATTAAGCATCACCACTTTTCATTTAAAAAAAACACCCCTTTTCTGTACATCTACATTCCAGTAACCTCAGTGTATTGGCATCAGACCAGTTATCTCCAGTTTTCCAATTCTCCCCATGCCAGGAGAATTCTGTGTTACAGCTCAAAGGAGCTGCCAGTTTCATTGTCTGTTTGGACAACAAAATCTTGATCCTATTTTGAGCAAACGGCAAGTGTACTGCTCTTCACCAGGACTCATCCTATAAGATTTCTCAACATCTGACAGACTTTGGAAGCTCTGAGCCAGTGCAGACATCTGATCTTCTCTGACAATGGCATTCTGCACACAATTCAAATCTGTTGCAAAACAAAAGGGCTATTAAAATAAATGCATGTCTTGCCAAGGCATTATAAAGTGGTATTAACACACTTCACATGATCTTGATTCTATCCCTCTGTTAATACATCCTAAGACTGTGTTGGCTTTTTGGCAGCTGCAGCACAATGCTGGCTCATATTTAAGTGAATGCCCACTAGGACTCCAAGATCCCTCTCACAATTATTACTATTGAGCCAGGCACCACCTACTCTATACCTGTTCATATATAGTGAACTTCAGTTCCTTAAATTGCCTCACTTTTACAAATTCAGATCATATGACTATAATCTGAGAGACAAGGTCACATTATTTTTTTAAGCAACAAATATTTTTAAGCAGCACATTTCCTTCTCTAAAACTGCAGTTTTCATCACACCAGTGTTAGGTTCAAAATAGCTGCAAGAGAGAATTTAATGGGAAACCTGTACAAACTGGGGAGACAAGTAAAAGTGGGAAAGCTACTTGCATACAATATTATTATATGATTTTATATTATGATACAGTAGTATCGGTTTAGCCCCCAAGTGATCAGGACTCGATCCAGCCTATATTATATTACCGGTATTCCCTCCTCCTATTTTTCTTTTTTTTTTTTTTTCCAAAAAGTTTTATTAGTACAAAATTACATAGATAATAGCTAAACATTAAATAGAAAGTACAAACATTTTTTTTAATTTTTCTCCCCCCTAACCCACCCCTTTCCCTCCCCCCCTCCCCCCCGGACTTCCCAGAGAGAGTACAGGGCATAATATCAATAAAATAAATTTAAATTAAATTAAAAAAATTTGACTTCCACCTTATTTTTTTAAAACTTCAACTCCAAATTGTACACTAATAAAAATTCCTTCCTCCTCCTTTCAATCATCTACCCTTCACAACATTTCTTCACTGTTAACTAAGAATTAAATGATTATTACATAAATGATGACTAAGTATTAAATACAAAAACCTTAAACTTCATCATAAAATCAATCAGTATATAAATAACATACTATTACTATATATCAGATTATAAGCACTAATTCCAAACTTTAAATAACCTTCCTCCCAAAAAAAAAAAATGTTAAATCTAATTGTAATATTTTATAACTGGATAGATAACAATTCCAAATCTTTCTCACAATTAAATAAAACTTAAATTGATATTACACAAAAAATAACTAAATAATAATACAAAAACCTTAAACTTCATCATAAATTCTACCACTCTATTAGTAACATAATGTTACTATGTATTAAATTATTAGGTTCAAAAAAGTTCTAAATCTTTAAAAAGAATTAATAATACTTTGAATAAGCCCCCCCAAAAAAACAAAAGAAAAAAAAAGAATGCAAGAAGTAAAGAAAAGAAAAAAAAATTAAGGAAAGAAGGGAAAAAGAAAAGTACAGTCATAATGGCAACCATCTGTCCAATAAACTTCAACACTGCATCTTGTTGTATCTTGATGATGGTTGCATCTTTTTGTAACTTGATAATTTTGTAGTTGTCAGCTCGCCTCCCATCTGACCCCGATCTTCCATCTCCTTTTCCACACTGTAGACATCTGTCTGGCTCTGCCAATCATTTAAATTTTGTAAATCTGTTTCGGTTTGAAGAGGAAGGGATGGCTTTCCCTCCTCCTCCTCTTTTGTTTTCATACATCTTTCCTCTGGAATCTTGGATATATCAGCCTTTAAGACGTTGACATAAAATTCAGTAGCTTTCTTTGTTGTATTAAGCCGATATCTTTTTCCCAGAAATTTCACTGCAACTCCTGTTGGTGCTTCCCATTTGTAATGTAAATTTAACCTTTTAAATTCATCAATCAGAAAGGTATAATCTTTTCTGGCTTTGAGCATTTTAGAGGGAATTTCTTTCCATATCATCAGTTCCTGGCCATTCACCTGCAGGTTATTCTTAAACGTCGCCTGTATAATCCTATTCCGTAAGGCTCTTGTAGTAAAGTATATTACAATATCCCTTGGTAGGTGTTTTTGTTTTGCATACCAGGAGTTGATTCTATATATTTTATCAATTTGCCTGGCTAGTTCTTCTTTAGACAGTCCAGACACCTGCTCCAAAGCTTCCACCATCCTTCCTTTCAAATCTTCATATAATCCCTCTTTCAACCCCCTGACCCTTATGGCAAATTCCATGGATCTGAATTGCGTCATTAACACCTCTGTTTCAAAATTTGCAATGTCATTTTGTATTTTATCTATGTATTCTACTGAAGTTGTCAAAACTTGTTTGTTTTCTTCAATGCGGTTTGCCAAAACTTCAATATTTGTTGCTAGACCTTTACATACCTCCAACACATCATTTCTAATTTGTTGGTCAATATTCTTTAAAGCAACCTGCATTTTATTATCTATTTCACTAATTTTTTGGTTAAATTCAACAATAAGTTCATCTTTCATAATCTTTAAGGTACTTATTAAATTTTCAGGTGTTAAAGACTTTGGGGGTGTTAACTCAGTGGTAAGTTGCATTTTAGAAATATAACCAGATGAATAATCCATTCTTTTATTCAAAACAATCTTTCCAGATTTTGAAGCCATTTTAGTATTTCCAGTGGTGAACAAAGAAAAAGCCAAGCCTCTAGTTAAAGTTCTTTTAAATTTCTTTTAAAATTCTTTCAAATTCCAAAGCCAGATAGAATTTTATTTTTAAAAAATTGTCAGTTATTATTTAATCCAGAATCGGGAGACAGAGAGAGTAAAGCCAACTTTCAAAATCAAAAATTTCCATAAGAAAAAAAGCTGCTAGGGAAACGAAAGTTACTTTCACTTCTCCTCCCACTTTCTCCGATCGCCATGTTGTAGCCTAATAACTGTTACTTAGTTTCTTCCGAAGTGAAAATCAGCAGTGGAGTTGAAAGAAAAAAAAAATCTGTACTTGCCCTTTAAAATCCTGTCTCTCTCTGTCTGCTTGTTTAAACAATTAAGTAGTTGTAATCCCATTCACGAAGCAGCGGGTGGTCACAGCATCTTGCTCCGCAAAAGCGGAGGTTTCCAAGTCCCCGGAGCAAGAGACAGGCTGGCTGGGGAGCCCTCACCTTTCACGCCCCTGGCTGACACTTGGGGCACTAGGGGGGGCTCTACCCCACCTGTCCGGCTCTCATCTCTCCCCTTTGCCCGGGGCAGAGACTTTCAAGCCGCCAGACAGCTGTTCTGGCGGCTTTAACGGGGAAAAGGAAAGGCGCTCAACGAGGAGCGTCCGCGATGCAGCGATCCGGAACCGGAAGTCCCTCCTCCTATTTTTCTGTGCATTGTATGCCCAAGTACTACAATTTATACTGTATTAGAAATATTATATATATAGTATTATTTATTGCAGGTACTGCAGCTTTCCCTAAGCTTTAACCATCCAGACCAGGGGTCTCCAACCTTGTCAACTTTAAGACTTGTGGACTTCAACTCCCAGAATTCCTCAGCCAGCAAAGCTGGCTGAGGAACTCTGGGAGTTTAGGTCCACAAGTCTTAAAGTTGACAAGGTTGGAGACCCCTGATCCAGACAATTGAGTTGGATCTTTACCAACCAGCAGGATCAATGTTTGGGTTTGGAGTTCACATCTAACAATTCCAAAAATTAGTAATCCAATAATAATCATGTGTCCTTAGAAAATGAACTGTAGAATATTAATGGAGAATATCCTTTTCATATAAATAATTCTGAAGGCTGAAGAATCAGACTTGAAATTGTGGTAAATGTAACCATCTTCTTAAGTTCTTATACTTCCTTGACTCCACTGAAAATATCTAAATATGACATGTAGCAGCCTCTAATATCTGGCATAGCTTCTGCATTTAAAAATATGGAGTCCAAGCCTGTGCTTTTAGCTGCCAAGAACCTAGCAAACTTGCCATAACAAAGCTTTCCTTGCCTTTCTTTGTGTGATCCACCCAAATAAGCATCCTGAAATTTTCCTGACTTCAAAAATGGCAAGAGATGGGATAATAATTTATTGGACTATCCACCCCTCCAACCTTTTTCAAATAAACACTTGAAAAAGCATGATTAGAAAATAATCTGTAACTTAGTAACTTGGTAATCTTAAATATTACCAAGGAAGTAGACTTTACTCATTTCAATGGAACAGTCTTGAAAATTTGTTTCACTATTTTTTGAGCACAGCAGACTTAATCAGACTTCTGCTGATTAGAACTGTTCTACAATAAATAGTAGCTTGTGAGCTTTAATTTGCTAGAGCAATCCATCTAGTCAGATGCTAAGAGCCAACAGATGCCAACAGCCAGCACCACAGACACATGGCACAATTGGCACATATTCTTAATAATTTCAGAAATGAGATGGCAATAAACAGCTTCATTAGCATTCTATAGTCTTGAAAATGATAGCTGGGAAACAAATGTAGTGTTAGCTCATCTGTGCATAGGCCCAGACTGTGTTGAAGATTTACCTCTTTTTACAGCAGGAGTGTCCAACTCAAGGCCCGGGGGCTGGATCCGGCCTGTGAGGTGCTTAGATCTGGCCTGTGGGGCCACCCTGGAAACAAAGGACTGGCCCACAGTGCCTCTGCCAGCAAAAATGGAGCTCGTGAGAGCCACACACGGCCCTCCTGGGCTCCATTTTCGGCTGTGACAGCCTCCTGCAGCCCTCTGCCAGAGAAAACGGAGCCTGGGAGGGCTGCGCACGGCCCTCACGAGCTCCATTTTTGTTGGCAGAGCTAGCAAAACAAACTACTAGCAAAAGTGGCATTTGATCACACGAGTGATGTTGAGTTGGCCACACCCACCCGGGCCATGCCCCCCTAGCACCCCCCCCCCAAGGTCAAACACAACCCTGATGCAGCCCTCAATCAAATTGAGTTTGACACTCCTGCTTTACAGTATTATATCATTAAAAAAAATCTATAGTATTCTCTGTCATCATTTCTGTTCTCTCCTTTTTCAGTGAGATTTAAAGTTTTTATTTGATAACTGCAAATTCAGCACAGAGACTTTATCAGCAAAATAAAATTTTCAGTTAGATTTTTTTTTACACAAAATAGAAAGTTGCAGCTGGCAAATTCCATACCAAATAATAACACGAGTCTTTGATTAAGGACAATAATGAGATTTTCTTCTATGGCATATACAATTTGCTTCAAAATCGCAGGGCAATACATTTAAAAACAAATGAATCTGAAAACAATCGCTTCAAGATCGTTTTTTTTAAATTGCAAGTTGTGAGGAAGCTTTTAGACCAAGAGTGTCCAGCCTTAGCAACTTTAAGACTTATGGACTTCAACTCCCAGAATTCCCCAGCCAACATGGGGTGTTTTAGACATGTATAGAATAAAACCTTTCTCTCTTTGCAATACAAATCCCTCTTATACAGAGTGATGTTTTGTGTTCACAGCTGTGCTATTGGAAAAAGGATCAAATAGGAATAACAAACTTTCTCAGATTTAGGAAATTAGTACAAGATTATTTAAAAAAAAGTGTAAAACCACTGAGACTTTTAAAACTAAGATTAAAAACAGGTAGGCTTCTACTTAAAAGGTTCAAATCCATCTGATTGCTTATTTGAACCCTATGACAATCATTAAGTGTTGTACCTCATGATTCTTGACAAATGTATCTTTTCTTTTATGTACACTGAGAGCATATGCACCAAAGACAAATTCCTTGTGTGTCCAATCACACTTGGCCAATAAAGAATTCTATTCTATTCTATTCTGTTCTATCTTTGTCCTTGAACTCCCAGAATATCTTTGGCCCAGTAAATCTTTCAGTCCAACCTGATTCACAGGGCTGCTGTTGTGAAAATAAAGTGAAGTCCTCAATTTATCTTGAACCTATAGAACAGTGGTTCCCAACCTTTTTGTGATTACCACTTGGAGGTCCCGTACAGTCACCGCGTACCACCTGGTTCCAGAGAAACTAAATTCGATCAGATATCACTTTATTTCCATAATTGTACCGTTCCTTTTTTGGCCCCGCGCATCCAGCAACTGGATTCTCAGGCCGCTGGGACCAGGTGGGTGGCGTGTGGCAACAGTTGCAAATCGTTGCCAGATTATCTTGTGTTAGGCAGTAAACATTTTTGTGAAGTAAAAAATAACTAACTAAAAATCGTTCATGACCCCGAAAGTGTTCGCGTACCACCTGGAAGGCCCTCGCGTACCACTAGTGGTACACGTACCACAGGTTGGGAACCACTGCTATAGAAGAAAGGTAGGCTAAAAATAAATATAAATGGTTTGATGTTAGAAATGAATTACCTAATCCCACATAGATGTACTTTGATCGCTAAAATTTGGTGAAGAAAATCATTGCAACAAACCTAAACTGTATGCAGAACATTTTTCAAAAATCCTACTTATTATGGAAAGGCATTTATACGAAACATGAAAGTGTTGTTCTAACAAACATTTTCTTAAACTCCAGGCATACTATAAACTCCAGGCATACTATATGTATACTCCAGGCATACTATATGTATACTTATTATATACATTTCTATTTTTTTTGCAAGACTTCTTACGAATCATGGCTTATGGCAAGGAGAATTGAAAGGCAGAAAAACATCTGACATATAGAGAAGAATTGCCTTCCCTTTATTTGTGTAGGAATTGCAGCACCCAGGTTCTCAAGACTGGATGGAAATATGATTTCCAACTCTTCTAAAGGATGGTTGGTGTAGTAGTTTAGTTGCTGGCCTAGAAATTAGGAGACTGTGAGTTCTAGTTGCATGAAAAACAAACTGGGTGACTTTATGCAAGTCACTCTCTCTCAGCCCAACCCATCTCACAGGATTGTTGTTCTGGGAAAAATAGGAAGAGGAAGGAATATTATATGTTTGCCACATTGAATTATTATAAAACAGGGGTGTCAAACTTTTGTCATCACATGACGTATCATGATTTCTCCCCCCCCCTTAGCTAAACCAGGCGTGGGCATGGCCAGCGTGTGACACATCTGGCCTGCGGGCCACAAGTTTGACACCCCTGTTATAAAAGGAAGGAAGGACAGGAAGGAAGGAAGGAAGGAAGGAAGGAAGGAAGGAAGGAAGGAAGGAAGGAAGGAAGGAAGGAACAGGAAGGAAGGGAGGGAGGGAAGGAGGGAGGGAGGTTTGAGAAGCCATTCTAGAGTGATCACAAGTGTATTCGGCCACTTTAGGTATCATTTAGCTTTTAAATAAAAGCTGCTCCTTGGTAAAATCAGTACACACCATTGCATTTTTTTCTTATTTGGTACCAAAAGCCATTTCAGCTTGAAGAGGATTAGCCTCAAAAGATAGTAAACATCTCTGTAATGGTTATTTCAGTTGTGCTAAAAATTAGAATTAATACACCATTGAATTTTCTAATGGCAAAACATACCACAAATTAAAAACATGTGTGAATTTTATTGTAAGTAAAATGAGTGTGGATTGTGCTATTTCCAGACCATCTTTACCATGGAAGAATTATTATTATGATTACATGACGAAGATAGTGGTGCCAAGAGATGCCATCTCTGTGAGTCATTCACAGAAAACCTAGCAAGCAGACTGGAATCAGAAGATTAAGAGAGCAAAACTACCTAGGGTGTGTGTGTGTGTGTGTGTGTATAAGAGGAAGAGAAGTGGTATTTTAGGTGTCAAGAAAGAAACTGTAGATTGTTAGGTGTCAAGAGAAATAATTGAAGGCTGTATTAAAGAGATCAAGCAAGATGCATATTCATGTATATTCATGTACATGTCATGCAACTTTGGTCACAGGCTTTCCAAGTACGTTTCTCTCTTTTCTTATCCATTCTCACCCACTTATTTCAGTATCCATTGTTTCAGTTCTTCTTGCCTCTGAAGTTTCCTACAAAAGGGCCTGTTCTTACTGTTTTTTCAGTTCATAATTAACTGTGTTCAAAAGGGCTCTATTTTGCTCGGTTATGCTGAATGTTTTTCTCTGCACCAAGTCAAAAGAAGGAATGACATGTCAGTTTATATTACCTTTTGCATTTCGTCAGTGTCAACCTGCACCACAATAAAGCATTTATAATAAAACAGCAAACTTTGTATTGGTGCCTTGGAATGTGTAAAAGGTTCTATGACCATTATCCTTCCCATCTGAAAAGAGGGATGCTAAAAAAAAATGGTGTAGGCCATGAAAAAATAATTCCAAATCCACATTAAAGCTGCATTTTATTGAGTTAACTAAAGGATAGCAAAACAAAATGCAGAAACTTTTGAGTAGCCAAGAAATCTTGATCAAGAAAAATGGTTAAAAATCCCAAACCGAGATAGAAAGGAAAAAAATGGAATTGGTGTCTTTAAGCCACGTCTACATGGGTTTTCAGAATGAAAGAGGTTGCTGGAGTAGAATGCAAATATCAAAATGAATCCTAATAAAGACAGAAGTGATCCTAAGTTAATTGCATCCAGGATTGCCAAACATTTGCAGCAAAAATGAGAAGCAGATATCTCTCAGCTTTGGAAATGTCAAGTCCAAAACAGAACTGATAGCTGAGAATTTTAAATATGCAAAGAAGAATTGAAATAACAGAGGCCCAGATCATTAAGTAAGATATTAAGTTTCTTATCTCCACATGTGCTAGAAAACTCCCCAAGTCTGAACTGTTGGTTAAAAGATCCCATTCTACTCCTCATAGTCTTTGTTTTTCATCAATTGCACATACACAACATCTTTATAGCCATTGAAAAAGATGTGGCTGCATATTCTCTCCTTTGCACTAGTAGCAGTTAGTAAATGATTAATCATCATTACTAGTTAGAATACTGACATCGGTATATTTCATTTTAAAAAATCCTCTACCTGCACACTATAATTAATATACAGTTATGGTTGGTTTAACTCCTGCAGTCTATGATCTATCGCAGGTATTTCTGAACACTGAGGTTTAGTGAGTCATGTCTTGTCCATGTTTGATCTTATTCTTTTCTTTTCTTTTTTTCATTTTTGCCTCACTGTAGACTTAAGGATAGTGAGTCATTTGCAAGGATCCTCTGTAACCTGCTTACATAGCTTAATATTAGCAGATTGTTTGAGTAGAATAATTGACCAGGAGATTTGGTGGTGGGGAAATGTCATCAATACCCTCACTGTGTTAAATTTATATTTGCAGGTAAAGAAATAAAGGGATACTAGTATAGATCTATTTCAAGCTATTTAGCCCTCATCAGCTAGCCATACCCTTCTGGGATTCGAACCTGGGCTACTTACATATTAGGTAGATGTCTTAATCTCTAAGCCACAGGGTCTCCTGGCTTTGTATACCAGGGGAGAGATTAAGTGCCTGTTGTTTTTTTAATCAGGGAAACCTGGTCTACCCAAATGTGGGACGGAGCATACCGCTTCCACTTTCACCTTTCAGCCCCAGTCCAGGAGCCTGCGCAGGCAGTCACTTTCCGCTTTCCACATATGAAAGTGACTGCCTGCGAAGGCTCTTGGATTGGGGCTGAAAGGTGAAAGCGGAAGCAATATGCTCCGTTCCATATTTGGGTAGACCAGGTTGACCTGATTTTTTAAATAAACATTTAATATATTCAGTCCTTTTGTCTGATCCAGGATAGGTTATAAATATTCTGAAAAAGTACAGAGTGTTAGAAATAGTAGAAAATAGAAGCTCAGTGCAGGCAAGACTGAGGTGCTCTTCAGATGAATGGTAGAGGTAATAGTTAGCCGAGAATGGGCAGCTTGATTTACTTATTGGATATACCGTATTTTTCCGATTATAAGACACACCTTTTTCCCCCAAAAAAGAGGGTGAAAATCTGGGTGCATCTTATACTCCAAATGTAGCCCCGCCCAGCCTCTCAAATGGAGGTTTCAGAGGCTGAAAAAAGCCTCTGAAACGGAGCTTCAGAAAAAAAAGTCTCTGAAATGGAGCTTCAGACTCTAAAACAGGGCTTCAGAAAAATAGCCTCTGAAATGGAGCTTCAGACTCTGAAACAAAGCTTCAGAAAAAACAGCCTCTGAAACAGAGCTTCAGACTCTGAAACGGAGCTTTAGAATAAAAGTCTCTGAAATGGAGCTTCAGACTCTGAAACGGAGCTTTAGACTCTGAAACGGAGCTTCAGAATAAAAGCCTCTGAAATGGAGGTTTCAGAGGCAGAAAAAAAGCAAGGAGCAGAGCTCACAAGCAATGAACTTGTTGCTAAAATTCACCTCTGGGAACAGCTGATTGGGGGTATTCTGGGAGGCTGATCCACCCGCCAATCAGCTTTTTTCTTATTTTCCTTCCCAAAAACTAAGGTGTGTCTTATACTCCGGTGCGTCTTATAGTCCAAAAAATACGGTATATCCTACATTTCTCCTGTGAGATAGCTTGGGAGAAAGAGAGAGACTGGCCTAAGTTAATTAGTGAGCTTTCATGCGTAGACTTGAATTTTGATTCCCCATCTCACCACATGGTCCAAGTCTAACAAACTATGCTCCAGTGCCGTTTTCCAAGCAGGGCTCACTTTGCAACCCTTTGTGATACTGTAGGATCTGGCATTACAGTTGTTCGAATTTGTTCCAAAATAGCTAGTTTCATGTAGTGCATAAGATGCTGACCTAGGAAGCAGGAGATTGTGAGTTCTTGTAGAAAATCTGTGCACTGACAAAATTTCCTTCTGTTAAATTACAAAAAATGACATTGCGCGGATCCGCATATATATTACTACATCCTAGGTACTTTGGAAGAACTGGATGTGTATGAAGGCCAACACAGCTGAAGACCTGGCAGCTGTGAGTTCACACTGTTATGAACAGATAATAATACAGTAATATAAATAGTGCAGCTTTCATCAGCTAAGATAGCAGTCTCGTCTTCTTGTGGTGAAACAGGATGGTAAGGTGCCAGGAACCTTCATCTTTGGAAATTAGGCAAGTAGCCACCAGAAACCAACATGCTGGTCTAAGATCAAATAAAGATTTGATGATGATGTTGAGGGTGACCAGAAACCAAGGTTTCTCTCTCTCTCTCTGGCCATTCATTTGGTAACAACGTCATTATTTTTTTCTGTACCTGCCTAGAGATGCTCTGTGTTTCCAAACCTTTCATGGAGAGCTTAGTTCACGTGTGGCTTTGAGCTAACTTTGCTGTGTATATTTGTATTATGTAAAACAGATGAAAACCAAGTGCAGTCTTCATCTAATTTCACTCATGTTTAAAAAGCTTTTTCCAACAGAGCATTCAAATCTCCGGCAAGGGCAATTTATTGCTTCAAAGCAAGAACAAAGTAGGAGGGGAGGAATTGGTTATCGGAAAGAGAATGGGAGTAACTCTATACATTTTTTGCCTCTATTTTCATGCCCCATCAATTTTCTGCTTCCAAAATATATTTTCATATTTAAATATTTACATGCTGTATATTTACACATTTTTCCTTTGTGCTGTTTATTTGTGCTGCATGTAATCTTTCTTCTATTAGCAGAAGGAAATGTTTTTGACTGTAACTAAAGAGATCAGTGTGCATTTATTTAGATTTCAAAAAGAACACAAACAATTTTTCAGTGTCTCAGAGAAACATAATAGAAAGAAAGGTTCACGGAAATAATATTTGGCTTCTTTACCCACATACATTTCTGCTAATAGAGTTGCGAAACTAAACCTGACCATGCTATTTTGCTTAAACTAAAGGTAAACTGATTTTATAAGTAATATTAGGCACATGGGAAAATTATAGTATAGACATGTTTATTAAGTGACTTGAAGTCCAACATATCTGGTAACTGTCAGACTGGGAAATGCTACTATATATCATGTATACAAAGCCTGCTTCAGCTCTCTTCCAAAACTTCAACTATTTATTATTACAATTCACTGGGATAGAATATTGTAGGGGAAAAAAACATCCATTTGCTCATCCCATTGTAAACTCAGACTGTATGGAAACCTTGGAAATTACTTTAAAGACCTAGTGTCAACTTCAAATTTCTTCGAACTTCCATATCACCCTGGCCAGTTTGGGGAAGCACATTTAGTCTCATTCTAGAACTCTGGAGATTCATTCATTCAGGATGAATCTCCAGAAAGTTTTCTCTCTAGATCAGGTCAAACTGGTGGCCCGCGGGCAGGATACGTCACATGCAGGCCACGCCCACCCCGGCTCCACAAAGGCACAAAATATCACGATACGTCACGTGTTGAGTTTCACACCCGTGCTCTAGATTTAAAAAAAAAAAACCAACCATATTCTCCTTCAGAGGTTTCCTTCTGCTGTTTTTTTTATAAAGTAACTGAAGACCACCCTGCTGATGCAATCAGTTCCCCCTTTTCAATCCTTCATCTCAAGTAGCCAACTCTCTGAAATTATACAGATGCTCATGCTGAAGATGGCACAAATGGCATTATTTGTTTCAAATCTAGAGAAAGGCAGCATATGCTAGTTATTTGAGTAGAAAAGGGAATGTCTAACCTTCTTTTCCCTTAAGCTTCATTTTAACAGAATAACAGAGTTGGAAGGGACCTTGGAGGTCTTCTAATCCAACCCCTTGCTCAAGCAGGAAATCCTATACCATAGTGCTGTAAAGCACTATGAAACGGTATATAAGTAAAGTGCTATTGCTATTGCTATTGCGCAGTCGGCGGGTCCCTACTACAACGGCGCACTGGACCGCACCGGTAGGAACCCACCACTGATCAGTTTCCCCTAAAACATTATCTTCCAGATGTTTTAGACTTTATCTCCAGCCAGCATAATCAATGATCATACTGGCTGGGAATTTTGGTAATTGAAGACCAACAGATCCAATAGACCTCCACAGTTTGCAAATGTGGTTATATAAAATGTAGATGTGAAGCTTGCATCAAACCAGTCGTGAAATCCAAATTTTTTTACTACCAGTTCTGTGGGCGTGGCTTGGTGGTCATGGCAGGGGAAGGATACTGCAAAATCTCCATTCCCACCCCACTCCAGGAAAAGGATACTGCAAAATCCCCATTCCCCACCCACCTCTAGGCCAGCCAGAGGTGGTATTTGCCGGTTCTCCAAACTACTCAAAATTTCCGCTACTGGTTCTCCAGAACCTGTCAGATCCTGCTGGATTTCACCCCTGCGATCAAACCATTTCCAAAATATCTACTTTTATTATTGCAATTTTATCAATCTGTAGAAAAAAATTGTAGAGCGGAGGAGTCTGTAAAAAGTCTGTAAACTTTACCTATAAACTATTCCTATTTATAGATCAATGGCCAATATTAGGTTTTAGTTATTGATTAATTACCTGATTAATTGGTTGGAGAGCCCTTCCTTCACCTTTTAAACTAATTTCTAACATATTTTAATCAAACTTGCCTTTTTAAAAATTCTAAATTTCCTTAATTTTTAGTTTTTGCATGCTGTTTTTATATTTCATGTTTTATTCTATACCCCCAGATTCCTGCCCTGAGGGAGATGTGTGTGTTTCAAAAATGTGAAAATAGATAAAAAAATAATTAATTTAATTGACTTGCTTTTCCAAGGAATTTTTTTGCCAGCCCAGCTACACATGGGATAAAAAAGCCTCTATTTTTTCCCCTTGCTCATATGGATTGGTTGTCCTTAGGCCTTCTAGCCTTGTCTCTTAAAAATACAGAACTATGTCTTGGGAAATAAATATCACATCTGGATTAGGGTATTGAATGGAGTGGCCTTTGAAGAATGTTCATAAGATTCAGTGAGTTCAGAATTACTAATTATAAACAGGTTAGTAACTGGCACAAGAAGAATAGAATATATCATACCAGTTTTTAAAAAGTACATTGTTTCTTAGTGTGTTTCCAAGCACAATTCAAAGTGTTAGTAGGGAGTTTTGCACAATCCCACATGTGGTTGGAAAGACATGCATGATGTAGGCAGCAAGGCTACTTACGGTAAGTTAAGCTAATGTCCTAGTTTACGTGCTGATAGGTTGCTCTTTAACTACAGCTAATCACTGACTAAGCTTGCACATCTGTGGTTTGGTTGTCTTGTAATTTCTTAGAATCATATAGTTGTACAGAGTCATTTAGTACATCAAATCAAATCCCCTGCCCAGTATAGGAAAAGTACATTGTACCAAATTATAGTATCCCAGCAATTTAACTTCTCTTGAATCCATTCAGAGATTCACCAACTTTTTGAATAATTTGTTCCACAGTCAAGCTGCTTTTACTGTTGGGAAGTTTTTCTAAAGTTCAATTGGAATTTTTCTTCCTGTAACTTAAATTCATAAATCCATGTCCTGTATTCTGGAACAATAGAGGCAAATCTCATATCACTTCAAGTATTTAAAGCATACTATCATATCAATCAAATCGTTTCTTCTCAAGGCTAAACATGCCTGGCTACTTGTATCTCTCTTCATAAGAAGTGGTTCTAGTCTCATGATCTGCCCTGATCATGTTCCAGAAGCTCTGGATACTTCTTAAAGTGTGACATCACATTGAAGATGTGCATTTGATCAAAGCAGAATAAAATTGAACTGATACTTTTTATGATTTGGAAATGTATTTCTTTAGATGCAGACTAAAAGTTGCATTTCTCCACCTCTGCAGCAAATCCTAAACATTATGATACCACATTCAGTATCTCTGATGAGGAGCCACTGATGAACACTTGCTGTAATACCTGAGCCAGCTATATATACCCACTCTGTATTCTAATTGTCATGCCATGTCATGCCATTCGATCTGCCCTTAAATAGCTCACTAATCAGAAAGTCATGGTCTCAAGCGATACTTGGTGACTGGTTGAAAACAAGCTATATTATATCTATAGCATTCCTACAATCTATTAGGGATGGTAACTGATTTAAAAATGAGATAGATTTGGTCTGTGAATGTGCAAGCAGCCCCACCTAAAATACTTCATAATGATGCAGAGCTCTGTCCTGACATGAACTATGATCTTTTCCAATTCTTGTGCTCAAAAAGTCAAATGCTGAAATACTTAGCAAGCTAGGGTTTCACTTCAAAACATACGCTCTTAGGAGTAATTTTATTTTTTGGAACATGAAAAATAGAAGAACTTTCAGGACATCACATTTTTGCTGTTGCTCTGGATTTCACACAGCCTAAGAAAGAGCAGCAAATAGAGAATCTGTTAAGGAGGAATGAGGCAAGGCGGCAGGGAAGGGGGAGAAGGAGCACACAAAGAAGCAGAGCCAGGATGCATTCAAGTCCTCTAAAGTTGTCAAAATGCTCTTTTTAAGCTCAAAATATGAAGAGAGAGAAGAAAACCTGTTTTGAATTCAGTCATGGCATGAATTGGCTGGAGTTAGGGGAAAATATTTTCTATGGTTTCAGATAAATTTGATTTCTGACCTGTTGCATAGCAACTTTTAGAAGTCCTACTCACTGACTTAAGCTGTGCGCCATAGTATGTATAAAAGTTATTGGTTAACCCAGGGGTAGGCAAAGTTGGCTCTTCTATGACTCGTGGACTTCAACTCCCAGAATTTCTGAGCCAATCATGCTAGCTCAGGAATTCTGGGAGTTGAAGTCCACGAGTCATAGAAGAGCCAACTTTGCCTACCCCGGGTTAACCTATAAACACTACTATCACTATTTGCTCATTTTGGCTCGAGTTTTGGTTTTATTTATACCATACTTTGGAATGGAGAATTCAAAACCATGCAGCACCCAGCGCCTTTAATTACAGTTCTGAAAGGCCAGACTTTGGGTGACTTTGGCTCAGTCCACTTTCAGTCAGCCCTAAAGAAGAAGACAATGGCAAAAACCACGTCTGAAAATTTGCCAAGAAAAATTGCAAGGGTTTGTCCAGACTGTCACGAGAAGTCCAGACTGACTCAAAAGTAAATAACAACAATAATGACAATGCATGCATTAAGCCAATGATATACCATATTTTTTGGAGTATAAGACACACTGAAGTATAAGGCGCACCTTAGTTTTGGGGGAGGAAAACAAGGAAAAAAGGCCTCTGCCTCCAAGCAATTTGCCAAACAGCAAACAGCAAACAGCACAGATGATATACACTGTTTGCTGTGTATTTCTGTGCATGTGTGCCTGACCCATAGAAATAGCAAAGAATTGGAGAAATGTACATTATGCCAGAATGTTTTCTTAAATGTAGTCACACTAACTCTTCCCAATTATTTAAATAGATCTACTCCAAGGTAACTAAACTCTAATACTAAACAGGACACTGTTACATTTCAGACTATACTTGTACAGAGCTGTTAAAATTAATTAAAATTTCTGGAAGTATACATTATTCTCTATTATTTAAAAGAAGTTACAATAGCACTGCGCCTCTTCAGAGCAAGCATTTATTTTAAAAAGCTTCTTTATTTTGTTAAGTTGTCTAGATTTACAGGGATCTCCAACCTTGGCAACTTTAAGACTTGTGGACTTCAACTCCCAGAATTCCACAGCCAGCAAAGCTAACAAAGCTGGCTGTTGAATTCTGGAAATAAGTCTAATAATTTGAACATTCTACAGACATTTATAGTTATTCACTTACTCCCTTCCATCCAGTTCAGCAAAAAATAAAAACCTGCGTGTCTCTCCCAGCTATTTGCCTCTTTGTAGTTATTTTCACTTTCATTTTCCCATGTGGCAAACCTAATCAGCTGTAGATCAGGAAACTGCTACTGACTTGCTTGGCTTTACAGGCTCTTCCCTCTTTCCTGCAAGCAGGTAAATTTCTGGAAGACAGAGGCCAAAGGGTGGGGGAGGCTGGGTAGGTGGGGCTGCATTCGGTGTATAAGACGCACCCAAGTTTTCACCCTCTTTTGGGGGGTAAAAAGGTGCATCTTATACTCCGAAAAATATGGTATTTAATGTCTTTTTTTTAGCATACCCTAAAACCTTAATTTATACAAGGAGTAGAAAATCTCAGCCTATTCTTTTTCTAATTCTCAGTGCATTCACTGCATCTAGGCAAAATCCCTAACCACAGGCTCAGCAGCAGCTAAAAACATAATAAAAATCCAAACTACGATGCAAGCCCTATTTGCAAACAGTCTGTCTGGTCCCCTGAAAATTGGTCAGGCTGATAAGGTCAAGCCCCTTTTGAATTCTTGCTGCTTTGTCAGCAGCATCAGGTGGCACAGATGTCTTTTTCCTCTTTTTAATTTTTATGAAGTTGATTCTGACTAGAGATATTATTACATAACTCCAGAGCTATCTGGACTCTTGAAAACTCGGGTGAAAAATTGCATCATGCAAACTGGGGCGGGGGAATGTCTGATGTTCCCCCAAAGACTGGCTGAGTATGGCATGAAAGTGATTTCACAGAGATCAAATTGTTTTATTAGTGTCCGACCCTGTTATGTCTTTAACTTAATCAAAAGTAACCGTTGTTCTATAAAGAGGATGTGGTCTAATTTTGTAAGTCATTCTTTATAAGTTGGAGAAGGAGCTAAAGTCAACAAACTTGCAATCAGGGCTTCACATACTGAGACAGCATTTTTACTGTAAAGAGAAAGTCTGAGCTTCCTTTTTCTCGCATATCTCCCTTCTTCTAATCTAGTCATTTGTTTCTTGCTTGTGCCACTGTCATACTTCTGAGCCTATTGATTAAGCATCATGTTCATTTTTATTTATATTAATAAATAAAAGACCCACTTCAGTCATTTTCCCTGAAACTCATGAAAAGGAGAAATCAGAAAAGAGTTTTTTGGCGTTCCTGTCTACATTCCAGTTTTCCTGCCTGTCACCATCCATGCACTGAAAGTTCAGCAACAAGAGTGGTTCCCTCGCTTTACTTCTGTAGGTTCCATGCTTTAGTTAGAAACCAAAATCTTCTAGGAAAACTGTTGGTGAACTTTCTGTGCATTAGAGCCACACTTAATTTTTCCCAAAATCTTTTTCATCTCAGAAGAGTCAAACTTGAGGGGTTTTCAGTGCAACTGGTGGGAGATGTGAGGGGATAAAAAAAGAAGCAAGGGCACAAGCTGTCTTCTCCCATTCAAGGACTACAAGAGTTGCACTAGAACAGCGGTCACCAACTGGTGGTCCGTGGATCACTGGTGGTCCGCGAGAAAATTTTGGTGGTCTGCAGAATAATTATTTGCATTTTTAATATTGCACTAAATCAGGGGTCCTCAACTACTGCCCCTGGGAGAGATACATGCAATGAATGTTTGTGTTACTGCAGAGAGTCTCCCCCTTCGAGGTCTTTTTGTGTGGGTCGGAGGGGGGCAGAAATTCCGACTTGGGGTCTGCTTCAACCTTCTGGTGCAGGGCTTTGGGCGAAGGTTGGAGGGAAGTGCCACTGGTGGCAAAGAGCTGGAGGGCCTTGTTCCAGTGGGACTGCATTGTCACGTAGTGAATATTGAAAAGTTGTATGTCTATGCAGGGTGATGCATCCCTATCCTAATATTATGGTACATTCCAATACAAGCAGGACACGTGATGTGATCTTCTGCGCATGTGTGCATTCCTGATTCTCCATTATTATTATTCTGCCTTTGACTCTGACCGGAGTGGTCACGATTTATTAGCAAGATGTAACTATTCGTGATTTATTGTTTTTGTACCGAAATAAATATTTTCTATTAGACTTTTAATCTTGGCTTTATTTTCTAAATGTCTGAATTCCAAGACAAGATCCACATCGCCTCTATGAGATTTATTCTCACCTTAACATGCATCATGGCCTGGAACTGGCTGAACATCTCAGCCCACTGAGCCTCCAGGTACCGGTACCTGGCCTTGCACTACCACAGGTCTTCCCTCTGCTTGGAAAGCCTATGCTTGTAGTCCTCAGTGAGGTGCTTCTACTGAGCCTCCTTCTCGGTCCGATCCAATTTGAACTGAGCCAGCTATTTTGCCAACTCTTTCTCATGGTGGCTGCTTAGCTCCAACAACTGCTTCCTGCTGGGGCCCTAAGGAGCCCGGGTGGGCAGGCGAGGAGGGGCTGGGAGGGGAGGGTTGAGTAGAGGCTGGCGAGGCGCCCCTCGACACGAGTGATGTTGAGTTGGCCACGCCCACCCAGTCACATGACAACCTAGCTACACCCACCCAGCTGGTCATTAGGCAGATCATATTAGGCGAGATTTAAAATGATGAATTTAGTGGTCTCTGAGGTCTGAAAGGTTGGTGACCCCTGCACTAGAATATAGCAGGCTCTGCATGTAAAGTATTTTTATGTATGTTTTTTTTATTTTATTTAAAAAATTAAAATACAAAAAAGAAAGTTTACAAACAAAACCAGACAAAATCATTGAAAAAGTGAGTTAAAAGCACAAGTCCCCCCCCCCCACATTATCCTGCTAGTTGTACACTTTACACCGTAAAGGGGGTATGCATAAGCGCACCAGCGTGCCTACCATCCCTGTCCTACTGTCCCCATTTATTTGCACTCATTCCTTGTTATGTCCATGTTTATACTTATACCTATTATCTAGTACATGATCGATGAACTAAATAAATAAAATATTGTAACAATAATAGCTTTCTCCCGTGTGAAAGTGGTCCAAGATTTATAAATTTCTACATCTATCTACAACCCCGTTCATACATAATGTATATGATTATGAAGACAAAATACTAACAGGTTAATCAACAGCAAAGTTAAACTTCAAAGCCCTCTGATATCAATCGTAGAAAGTCATATATAATTAACTCTTTAGAAAGTCTACAATGGTTTCTTATCTATCACAGATCATCCCAATCATCATCTCTGATCCCTCCAGAATCAAACAACCTCGATTGACTCTTAATAATAAAACTTTTCCTTAGGATTTTAATTGGGAACTTTCCCAACCATTGCATCTCAGAGCCAGTTCTTAAGTCTCTATTGTAAATATCTTTGCAGCATTCCTAGTTCAAAAAACACAGCATTTGTCTTGCCAAGAAAGTCCTGTCCATCATTCATCAATTCCATTATCTCAGAATTTCTTATCTTTATATTCCTTTTATTTTATTTTTCTGGAAAACCTTTAATTTTCAGACCAGGTTCTTTCTTCTTCATGTAATATATTTAGCATTTGTTATTTTTACCATTTTCATTTGTGATAGGGAAACCAAAAACCTGCTTTAACTATAATTGTTCCTTTTTTCTCCACTGCTATATATGCAACAAAATCACACTTCCAATACAGTATCTGCTTCTCCTTTCTCAAATGCTCTGCTATACCACAATAGCAGTGTAGTCAATGTAACCAAAGTTTGAAAATACTCTGATAAAATTATGAATCTGTGAACATTGTGTGTTCACAGTGAAATTATGAATCTGTGAAATTCAATGGTGAAAAAAGTAAAATTCTACATTTAGGCAAGAAAAACAAAATGCACAGGTATAGTATACTGTATGTGGTACCTTGCTCAACAGTAGTAACTGAGAGAGGGACCTTGGAGTCCTAGTGGACAACCATTTAAACATGAGCCAGCAGTGTGCAGCAGCTGCCAAAAAAGCCAACACAGTTCTAGGCTTCATTAACAGAGGGATAGAATCAAGATCACGTGAAGTGTTAATACCACTTTATAATGCCTTGGTAAGGCCACACTTGGAATACTGCACTCGGTTTTGGTTGCCACGATGCAAAAAGGATGTTGAGACTCTAGAAAGAGTACAGAGAAGAGCAAAAAAGATGATTAGGGGACTGGAGGCTAAAACATATGAAGAACGGTTGCAGGAACTGGGTATGTCTTAGTTTAATGAAAAGAAGGACTAGGGGAGACATGATAGCAGTGTTCCAATATCTCAGGGGTTGTCACAAAGAGGAAGGAGTCAAACTATTCTCCAAAGCACCCAAGGAACAAGAAGCAATGGGTGGAAACTTAATCAAGAAGAGAAGCAACTTAGAAGTAAGGAGAAATTTCCTGACACTTAGAACAATTAATCAGTGGAACAGCTTGCCACCAAAAGTTGTGAATGCTCCAACACTGGAAATTTTAAGATGTTGGATAACCATTTGTCTAAGGTGACCAGACGTCCCGCTTTTGGCGGGACAGACACGCTTTTCAAGCGTGTGTCCCGCGTCCCGCATTCTTTTAAAAAAGTCCCGCTTTTTGAAAAGAATGCCCGGATGTCTGGTCACCTTACGCTATGAATGAGTCTGGGGAGGGGGCTGGGCGAAGCGCTGCATTCCTGAACAGAAAGCGAGCGAGCGAGCGAGGAGGAGGGGGCGGGGTGGGCGAGCGAGCGATTGAGTGGAGAGGCTTCTTCCCGGGCTGGGAGGGGAGGCGGGCTTGGAGGGAGGGAGCGGCTGGCAGCAGCGCAGCTCTAGGAGACTGAGCTGCTCGTCCACGTCTAAGGGGCGCCGCCATGGAAGCCTGATGCGTGAGCCCCCCCCCACCTCCTTTAGCGTGGCTGCGCCTCCGCCCCTTCTTTCCCAGAGGAAATCACTGGACCTCCGCTCCCTCCCCGCCCACCTGACCGCAAGGACACCATCGGGCGAAGAGAGAAGGGGGTGGATAAAGGGCGGGGGGGGACCAGCCGGTGGGTCCTCCCCCCCCCAGAAGAACATGTGCTGAGCAGCTTCTATCCGTGGCAGGTAATGGGGCTTGGGTATCCTCGGGGATCGGGAAACACAGGCTGAGCATTTCTACCAGCCAGCCAGCCCAAGCCATTGCCGGCTCCCGAAGGGGAGGCGGGAGGCGAGGAAAGGCCTCCCGCCTCCCGCCTCCCCCCCTTCCACCCACCTGGACGCGGACATTTGCCTTCTTTTGCCCTCTGCGCATGCGCAGAGGGCAAAACTCAAATGGAGAAACCCATCCCCGTCAATGGTGTCCCGCTTGAAGAAAAAAAAATCTGGTCACTTTACATTTGTCTGAAGTGGTGTAGGGTTTCCTGCCTAAGCAGAGGGTTGGACTAGAAGACCTTCAAGGTCCCTTCCAACTCTGTTATTCTATTCTATTCTAACATCTCATGTGTGCTTGTGTCCTGAACTAGAACCCTATTAATCCTCCTCACCACTCCCTCCCCTCCCCTCCCCTCCAGCTTCCTCTTTTTTTCTTGCCTGTTTACTTGGATGCTATGACAATGATAGCAAAAAGGAAGACTTTCTTCTCTTCCTCTCCCACTGCAAGAACAGAAGCTAGCAAGGAGGAAGTTAAGACTAGACAGAAGCAGAACCACTGTGAAAATACTGAATACCCTTACTGAATGGTGTGGGGGTCTGTGTCTGTATCTGTGTGTGTGGTCATTCCTCGTTGTCCTGCTTTGCTTTGTGATATTCCAATCAGAGGTAGTGCAGTGGTTAGAATGCAGGACTGCAGGCTACTTCAGCTGACTGCTAGTTCACAGTTCAGCTGTTCAAATCTCACCGGCTCAAGGTTGACTCAGCCTTCCATCCTTCTGAGGTCGGTAAAATGAGGACCCAGATTGTTGGGGGCAATATGCTGAACTCTGTAAACCGCTTAGAGAGGGCTGTAAAGCACTGTGAAGCGGTATATAAGTCTAAGTGCTATTGCTATTGCAAGAAATAATGTTAATATTTCTTCCACTGTCGTGTAGAACAGGAAGGAAATACAATGTTTAAATCTTCCAGAATTTTTTTAAACCAGATTGTATGAGACAGGATAAGATAAGGTGACCAACTTCTCAGCAAATTGATTATTTTCCCTATAAGAGTGGGGGGAATATTAATATTTATTGTGACCCTATTCTGTATCTAATAGAAGTCAGTGGTTTGAGGATTCCTGTTTTTGATTGTGCTACACAAAAGGAGCTGTTTGGCCAAATCCTCTTTTAAACCCTATCCATCAGACCCAACTTCATCAGAGTCAATGGAAAAAAATACAACTCAGCTAAAGCCTTGAGGAATGTTACTGTAATGAAAAAGGGAGTAGTAGAAAAATGCAGTGATCAAACTGATTTTGAAGTCAGACCATTTAAGTAAGAAAAAAGTAAATTCATCTAGAGATAACGGAGATGGGAAAACAAGTTCATCTAAGTTTGTGCTTCCACAGCCACAATAGGCAGCAGAGAGACCAGAAGATAATAGGCTGTGCAAATCATTTAGGAAAACTGCTTTGAAACATGCAGAGGTGTTAAATTTTTCCCAGTGAAGTAAGTAGTTCTGCATTTATACACACATGGAATGTCAAGCACCAGGGAAATCGGGAGATTCAGGCAATTCAAATGAGCATATATTGCAAGCTTAAGCTCTCTACAAAATCTGAGCTACCAATGGTCAAGGGAAATGAGCAGCAATTAAGAGGCATTCGAGGTGGGCTGGACTTAGATCTCTTGCGGGCGTGCAGGGACTCGTGACTTATGACATCTTTGACTCAGGGGTGGGTTCTAACTTACCTCACCGCCGGTTCGCTTCCTCCCGCGCTGTGTGGCCATGCCTCGTGAGCACATGTGCTGTGCCGAAAATTCCAAAAAAGTTTAAAAAACCCAAAAACAAGATGGCAGCGCATGCACAGTGCTGGAAACTTGGGTTATGCGCATGTGCAGAAGAAAAAAAATCAGCAAAAATATTCTCAAAAAAAATCCCCCCAAAAAATCCAAAAAAAAGATTGCGGCATCCACGGACCGACACCGACAGAACCGGTTCCGTGGTGTCACTGTGACATCACCAGCGGTTTGCTACCGGTTCTATAGAACCGGTGCGAGCCGGGAAGAATCCACTTCTGCTTTGACCCCTCCCTCGGGTTCAGTCTGGTCATCTCTACACGGAGACTGCCATGCACAGCTTCCAAGCAGCTGCATGTATTTGGAAAAAGATGCAGTTGCATTAACAGTAAAAAATGAGGTGCCTTCAATGCTTACTGCCGTGTCAAATTTGGCCTTCGGTGGAGGTTGAATTTCAATCTGTCTTAATAAAAACAGGTCATTTGTCTTAATAAAAGCATTTACATTTTGGCTGCCACAATAATGCAAGTTGTCAAACCCAGTACCCCCCCTTGGTCTAGAAAGTATTTCAAAAAATGGTGACTCATGCAGGGAAGGGGTTGAAAGCAAAGAAGAAAGCTGGACTGGGACTTTGCTCTAGATTAGAATATAAAGCATGGCAACCATCCAAGCCATTAACACTGCAAACCAAACATTTCTTCCCAGTGCAGCTGAAAATAAAACATTTCATAAAAGGCTATGGGCTTTGACACAACATTGTAGACAATGCCACTTTTATTCTCTACAAACAGTATCGGTTGCTGCTGCCAAACATAAATAATGCAAAATATAAATCACTTACATTTTCAAATTGTGTTCAATGAATTATAGGTTTTTGCACCCATTGGAAATAATAGACAGGTTGCCAGAAACAGTTGCCAAACTAACTAAATGTTTATCTATATAGATTCTGTCTTGCGGTGCTGGAATAAGCTTCCTGTAATCTCAACTAAAATATTCACCTTTTGGCAAAATTATCAGTCTCCATAGTGGGGCCAGGACAAATTAGTGGATCAAATCCTTGTTAAACTGATAAAAAGGGCATTGAGTGTTCCCCCCCCCCCCATTTCATGGTAAATCAGCTTCAGCAAACATTATGTTGTTGATGTTGAACTGTAGTGGCTCAGTGGTTAGAATGCGGTATTGCAGGCTAATTCTGCTGACTGCCAGCAGTTCAATTCTCACAGGCTCAAGGTTGACTCAGCCTTCCATCCTTCCGAGGTCGGTAAAATGAGGACCCAAATTGTTGGGGGCAACATGCTGACTCTGTAAATTGCTTAGAAAGTGGGGTAAAGCACTATGGAGTAGTATGTAAGTCTAAGTACTATTGTTATTGCTATCCTTCCAAGGTAGGTAAAATGAGGACCCAGATTGTTGGGGGCAATATAAATATACATTACTTACTGGTGTAAACCGCTTAGAGAGTGCTTGCACTGTGAGGCGGTATATAAATCTCACAAAATAAATAAATAAATAAATCATTCACTGTTACCTATAAGAGCCACGTTAGCGCAGTGGTTAGAATGCAGTACTGCAGGCTACTTCTGCTGACTGCCAGTTGCTTGCTATTTGGCAGATCGAATTTCACCAGGCTCAGCCTTCCATCCTTCTGAGGTGGGTAAAATGAGGACCCAGTTTGTTCGGGGAAATATGCTGACTCTGTAAACCTCTTAGAGAGGGCTGTAAAAAGCACTGTGAAGCGGTATATAAGTCTAAGTGCTATTGCTACCTAGTGCTAAATATGATATATCATTCACAGATACCTTATTCATTTCTGGATTCTGACCAAGAAAAACGAGTAATTCATCGAAGGTGAAAAGAGTACCTTTACAAAAGATTCTCTCTTTCAATCATCAAGTGGCAGACTTACATATGCTGTATCTCCCCACAATAAACCTGTTTGCAAATTAACATGCAGAATTTTAGCTTGAACCCATTATGTTGCTGTCTGTGAGATTAAACTGACAAAGGAGAGACCTTTTTTTGAAGAAGAGTTACCGAACATTACATAATACACTATATTGCTTTGATTCTCTTTTATTACATTTGATTATTATTCTTTAACATAGAGAGTTCATATGGTGGAGATTAAGAACTGTAATGATACTATTACAAAACAAAATCCAATGGAGTGGGGCGGCCAATGGATTTATATAAATAAGTAATACAATTTTGTTGACAGTAAAGAGAAGCAAAATCAAAATGGAAATGAGGATAGGACCAGGGTTGAGGAAGCTGATAGATATACTCCAGAGTAATTAGTAAACAAGTCATATTGCTGCTCCTACTTTGTCTGCATAGACAAAGTGAAGGCAATGGATACATCTTAAAGATTTCTGCATTTATTATTGCAAGAACGTCCATGGATCTCAGGCGATTGTAAAGTAGATACACAAACTCTTATAATTCACAAAACGCATGCAATAATAAATGTGTATAGTTTTAAGGTGCCAGAGATGGATTGAAAGCTGCCTTCTGTAAATTTTTCAGGTGCAGAAAAGGAGAATGTTGTGAGATTCCTACAAAGTTCTTCTAATACATGGGTGTCGCGGCATCACATTGCTGTCATGTGACCTTTTATGACGTTTTTCCCATTCGCGGAGCTGGGGTGGGCGTAGCCTGTGCATGATGCATCCGCCCCACGGGCAGCCAGTTTGACACCCCTGTTCTAATAGGAAGAAATAAAGGTTCTCAACCAGTCCTAGCCATAAGCCACAAATCATTAAAACTTAAACATTATTATTAAAATCCCATTATTACATGGTCTAAAAGTTGTTCATTGAGAAATAACTAACATAAGTATTCTTCTTCTTCCCAGCTTAAGCATGGAGATAAATAGACATTGCCCCTATCCTCTGGAACATTCTCTCCCCCCACCCCCGGAGGTGAGACAGGCCCCCACTTTCTTGGCCTTTATAAATGCTTGAAGACCTGGCTCTGCCAATATGAATGGGGACCACAGAAGAGCACACAGCCATGAGGCTGGGTAGTGAGATGAAACCACTACCCTGCCCTTTTAATTTTGAATTGTGATTGACTTATTTTCAATTGCTTTTATTATAATATTTATAAATGGCTTTTGTGTTTTATGGCTATTTGTATATCACCTAGAGTTGCTCTGTGAGAGAGATGGGTAGTTCCTAAATATGATAAATAAATATTACTCCAAATAAGATGCAGTAGATTAGATTAGTAGATTAGTAGATAATAGTAGATTAGCGCACCATTGTGCCTACTGTCCCTGTCCTACTGTCCTATTGCCTAATTTCCCTGTACCTACTTTGCTAATGTTTATGTTTACACCAATACCTTCTATCTTGTACATGTGTGACAAACAAACAAATAAAATAAAATAAAATAAATAAATAGATAGAATTGACATACAGAGGAATTTCAATTTTGCAAATGATATCTAAAGAGGAACAATGGGTTACTTAACTCTGGAGTCAAAGAAGAAATGCAAAGATAGGAAGAACATAATTTTGCCTTACTGGTTTAGAGAGCTTTCAGGAAGCCACTCAACAAATTTCCCCTTGTTTTTTCCAAGATGGCATAACACTTCCTTTCCCAGGATCAAATATATCATCTTTGCTGTTTTTGTTTTGTTTTGTTTCTGAAGTGATCATTTGCTGCTCCATTTTGGTGCTCTTTGCAGAATTTTGAACTTTTCTTACATTCTACAGAAAGTCCTTGACTGCCAGAGAAAGAAAGCATTGGCATGGGCCGATGCAGACTCTGAGAACAGCATTGCTGTCCCAGTAGAAGATGAACCCAAATGAATCATCTATGTGGAAGGGAAAAGAAGATCTTGCGTTATAGCATCTTAAGGAGGAAGGAGTTTGGTCAAAGAGAGATCTGAAGAACTAATGTGCAAAGTCAGCATGCAAATGCAGTTGAAGCTGGATGGGATGGCATGAAGCCAACTGTGGTCGAAGCACTGGAGTAAGGCCCTGAATGTTAACTCAGTACCACAGTGCAGTTGGTTGAACAGGCAAGCCCTGAACAAATTATTTGCATAAAAGGAAGAGACAGGAACTTCAGCATAAATGAGATTTATCAAAGAGGAAGGGAATAAAAAAGCGAGGAGAACAGAATCAAGACAGCAGATCAAACTGAATCAAGGCACATTTTGCAAAGATCTTACTTTTTTTAAAGAGATGGGGTAAAGCTGTACTGGAGATAATAATGTATTTATCTTTTTGAAAAGTAGCAAGTGACAAAGAAAAACTATTTGTTTAAACATTGCATAATGTTTAGAATATATTTAGAAATAATTACTGTGATTTCAGTAGGAATGCAATACATCTCCCTGTAGAAGGAAACACTCAATCTGCCAGCTAAATGCTGCTACTCTGTCTTTAAACCAGACTTGAGAGGGACAAACTTTCAAAGACAGAAATCTTTGCAATGGAGGATTGCTTTCTGTAGAGTAAAATAATTTAGCTATAGTTTGAAACTGAAATATATTTACACCAGTAGTCCATATTCAGGTTACAATTTGCTAGTATATTTACAAAGCTAAATGTTTTGTCCATCTATCATATTATAAAATCAGCACCATGGTAAATAAATAATTAAACTGAGTGAGAAATAACAATAACAAGGGGGATTGTTTGAAAAGCAAGCCCCAAAAAGACCACTAAAATATTTTTTGGGGAGTTGAAAGAAAATGTTTCAATGGGGCCTCTTTACCACGTGGATTACATTATTTTGGTGCCACCATCAACAAGATAATTTTGCCCACCTCTTCTGGTAGATATTTGAGAGGCAAATACAAAACAATCATCCCTTACTTACTGGCTTCTAGGTGGCATCACAGTTCCCATAATTCCCAACCAGCAGACTTATATTTGGAGAGCAACAGGATAGGGAAGATGACAGTGCATAATTATTGCAGGCATCAGGGAGGCTATATTAGTACTATTTCTCTTTCAGTATTGTCTTCCAAGAATCCCCAACTGATCTTTAAATGGTTCTAAAGAACGCCTTTGAGTTGTTTAGTTAGTTGCATTACTTTTAAGTTTTGAGGATTGATTCGAAAGAAATTTAAAGGATTCCCCTAGAAATGTACAGTAAATGGTCCCATTCTAGATCTCCAATGTAGTTTTGAAGAAGGATGTCAACAAGTAGTATGAAAATTGTGATAGCAGCTTCTGAAAATAAAAAATGTGAAAGATCACCTGGCTTTGCAAAGTCTACTGGCTTTGGGGAAGAAAGTGAACTTGAAAGGGTCAAAGGCAGTTGGTCTTTCAGCAATCAAATGTTCATTAATCAGGATGTCATACCGGGCATACAAACCAGCCATTTTTTTAATTAAGCAAAGCTAAAAAGAGAGACAAAACAAATTATTGGATTGTTTCTTGATGCAAAGAAACAAAGTGCTAAGCACCAAGAAAATAAAAGCAGTCAACTCTTTTTTTATAAACCAAATGTATGGACTTTTTATTGAATACTTTCTTATTCTTTTAAATAACCTGTTATAATGTAGCCCTGCTTTAGGCATGAAACCTGCCTGGTGACTTTGGGCCAGTCAGTCTCTAGCAGTCCATGATGTCAGGCTTGGGTGACAAGCTAATAGGTCAATTCCTTTTGCAACTAATAATTCAACACTTGGTTGATCTGAAAAAAAAATGAACTTGCAGGAAAACACATTGGGGGGGGATTTGTTATACAACTATTTGTAGATCATTCTGAAGTACAGCTTGTTTACAATCAATGAACTTTGAAGCAATGTTGATATTCTAATCAAGTCAAGTCCTAGCAAAAGAATACCAAGTTCCTGAGATCATCTATTGCCCACACAGTTTGATCTGCAATAATTCTTGTCTAACAAGCCAAGGATGGCTTGGCTGCCTTTCCAGGGTCTTCTGAGTTTTACCCTGAAGATACAGTCTGGACACCAGCATAAGTAATCTTCCACCTTCAGATTTCACACTGCAACTAATATTCAGAAAAGGCTTTTGACTAAATAAACCAAGACACTCAAGGGCTTCACACACTGAATCCAGATCTATTCTGGGTTATCTTTTTAAATCAGGGATGTGCAAAATTTGCACACAAATTTCAATTTCCCTTTATTTGGAGATGGGGAACTATATTAAAAATCTAAAATAAGCCTGAAATTCTCCATTCCTTGAAATATCTCTCTATATGTATCAGAATAAAGCAGAAAATCATAGGGTCACCCAGCTGCATGACCTCAATCACTGTAGCATTCATTTATATGAGGCCACTAAAGGCAGCTCTCAGCCATGAACAGGTTACTCATCTTTATTCTAAATACCTTGTCAGTCTAAAACAATTGTCACTGACAATTGTATCCTGAGTTGTTCTTGTTGTTGCCTTTAAAGCCAAGAAACAAATTGGAGTTCTTGGGAAATGCAATTAAATTATCAACTTTTTAAAACAGAGGGATCCATCTCCTATAAACTGTGCTTCAGAGTGATATTTTATTCTCTCCTTGTTGGTTGGCCATATTTATATGAAAGCAAACTGTACAAGAAGTGGCACAACAATATGATCATGATATTGATGCACATTAGAAAAGATGGATCTTCATTCATATCACTGTGGCCACTATTTTGACTATTTTTCACCATTCCCTATGGGCAACCTATTCTCATCTATGCTCACCATTTAAATTTGGTAAGTATTTTTATTCTCATTACAGAGAAAAAGGTAGTGCCTGTCACATAGCTCTTAAGGTGAGAAATATTTTAAAAAAGCAAACATAATGATAGTTCTTTATTCGATTTGTATCTTCTGAGTGTTCAAAGCAAGTGCCCACATACATACTCTTCCAGTTTTCTCTACAGTAATAACTTTTAAGGCAGCTTTGAGGGGGTCTTCCTTCTCCTACAATAAATTAACCAAGTAAACCTAGAACAATGATGGCGAACCTATGGCACGCGGAGCCTGTGGCACGCGGAGCCATATCTGCCAGCATGCAAGCTGTTACCCTAGCTCAGCTCCAGTGTGCATGTGCGCACTGGCCAGCTGATTTTTTGCTCATGCGGAGGCTCTGGGAGGGCATTTTAGGCTTCCGGAGGGCCTCCGGAGGGCCTCCGGGGGGCGGGGGGCTTTTTTGCCCTCCCCAGGCTCCGGGGAAGCCTCTGGAGCCTGGGGAGGGTGAAAAACGGGCCTACTGGGCCCACCGGAAGTCGGGAAACGGGCCGTTTCCGGCCTCCAGCGGACCTCTGCGGGGGCGGGAGAGGCCATTTTTGCCCTCCCCAGGCATTGAATTATGGGTGTGGGCACTTGCATGTGCGTGATAGTGTGTGCGCACGCACTTTCGGCACCCGAGGGAAAAAAGGTTCACCATCACTGACCTAGAATCTGAGAGTTCGGCAATATACAAGACATATATAAATTGTCACTAGTAAGGAATTAGTTTTCCAGAGACAAATAAAAATAAGTACAATAGACTTCAAATAACCCACTTATTACTGGCACAGTTATTTCACCTGGCCAAGAAAGAAAAGAAAAAAGAAAAGAAACTCCCACAATATAAAATTAGATCAGGCTTCATCCCAGTTGACGTCAATGTTTTCTATTTTGAATGTCCATTAGATGCAACACACACAGAGACACTTAACCAAGTGAACCAAGTGAACCAAGTGAACCCACAAACCAAGTGAAAGGTGATAATCACCAACCCCATTCCTTTTAAATATCATCTCGGAGATTCCCTGGAATATAAACAGAAACATATTATTGGCTCCCATAGTTACATTTGGTGCACAAGCCTTAAATCCATTCTATTATAGAGCAAGGGACAAAACAAATTCTACTTTTACTTGCTATTAAGTTAGCATAGCTCCCCACAATCTAGTGTTTTGGGGAGGAGTTGGGGAAACTTTGATTTCTATCATTCTGAAGCAAAAAAGCCAATCCCAATTCAAGAAAAGAGAAATGATGTGTTGAAGAAGTAAGGCAAATTGCTTGCGAATTGTCTGCAAAAATACACAAAATTTATTTATTATTTA
Source organism: Diadophis punctatus similis (assembly GCA_023053685.1). Lineage (NCBI taxonomy): Eukaryota > Metazoa > Chordata > Lepidosauria > Squamata > Dipsadidae > Diadophis > Diadophis punctatus. The sequence continues at coordinate 25,265,478 of JALIGW010000002.1, forward strand.
TTTTATTTTGTTATTCTTATATGCCGCCCAACTCCCGAAGGACTCAGGGCGGCGTACAACATAAGAGATACAAGAATAAACAAAATTTCAACAATTTAAAAACGGTACAAAATTTAAAAAGGCAGTATAAAAGCAACAACGACATCCATCCATTCAACCACATACATACTTGGGGGGTAAGCTCAAATGGTTAAGCTGTCCCCCCCACCTGCAGGAAGAGCCATGTCTTAACGGCCTTTCGGAAGGCCAGCAGAGTGGGGATGGTTCGGGTCTCTGGGGGGAGTTGGTTCCAGAGCACGGGGCCAGCCACAGAGAAGGCCCTCCCCCTGGGGCCCGCCAGCCGGCATTGCTTGGCCGACGGGACCCGGAGGAGGCCAACTCTGTGGGCCCTAACCGGTCGGAGGGAAGTATGCGGCAGAATGCGGTCCCGGAGATATCCTGGTCCTAAGCCATGAAGGGCTTTAAAGATGGTGATCAACACCTTGAATTGGACCCGGAGACCGATGGGCAACCAATGCAGCTGGTGGAAAATCGGTGTCACGTGGGTGTACCTCGGCACACCCACCACAGCACGCGCAGCCGCATTTTGCACCAACTGAAGTCTCTGGATACTCTTCAAGGGTAGCCCCATGTAGAGCGCATTGCAGTAGTCCAAACGCGAGGTGACAAGGGCATGAGTGACCGTGAGTAAAGCCTCCTTCTCCAGATATGGCCGCAGCTGGTGCACCAGGCGAACCTGTGCAAAGGCCCCCCTAGCCACAGCAGAAAGGTGATGATCTAATTTTAGCTGTGGATCTAGGAGGACCCCAAAGTTGCGGACCTGGTCTGAGGGAGTCAGTTTCGCACCCTCGAAGACCAAGGAGGGACAGTTATCATGGTCCTTAGGAGGCATTATCCACAGCCACTCGGTCTTGTCGGGATTAAGTCTGAGTCTGTTCCTCCCCATCCAGATCTTAACGTCGTCCAGGCATCGGCACATTACATCAACTGCCTCCCTGAAGTCAGACGGGGTGGTAATGTACAGCTGGGTGTCGTCAGCGTACTGATGGAAACACACCCCATGCCTGCGGATGATCTCACCCAACGGTTTCATGTAGATGTTAAACAGGATGGGCGAGAGAACCGACCCCTGGGGCACCCCACATAGTAGGGGCCTGGGGGACGATCTCTGCCCTCCTGAACACAAAATGATTCAGTTGCATGGTAATAGATTCACACAGCATATAGCTGAGGAACAATTTGGATCCATTTGTAGATGTCATATATACAGGTTTTCTCAGTAACTATTTAGGAGACAATGCCCCATATGCCTCGAGTGGATTTTCCTCTTACCAGTTCTTCAAACCAAGGTGCCCTGTTAGCTGAAGTGGTGCAGTGGTTAAATGCGGCGACTGCAGGCTGACTGCTAGTTCAGCAGTTCAGCTGTTCAAATCTCACTAGGCTCAAGGTTGACTCAGCCTTCCATCCTTCCGAGGTCGGTAAAATGAGGACCCAGATTGTTGGGGGCAATATGCTGAACTCTGTAAACCGCTTAGAGAGGGCTGTAAAGCACTATGAAGCGGTATATAAGTAAAGGGCTATTGCTATTGCTATTATCTATGATGTGGGCCTCAGACCTCAATTCTACTTACAAAGCACATTTGCTTTCTCCCAATCTCAGTGGGGTCAGTGGGTCAGTGATGTCATAAACAGAAATAAGTGGATGAAGCTTACATAATGAGACTACTGTCATATTTATTGCTGTCATCGTTTTTGAGTTCCCATGCGTGCAAGCTGATACCAAAGCAATATGGGAACTACTGATATCACTCCCTAGAGAAAATTATTCTATTTAACCAGTTCTTACCAGGAAGTAATAAATTGTAATTCTGTGAATGTAAAATGGAATGTCCTTGTTTCCAGGTCCTTTTGTTCATTGAAACAGGGAAGCAGGAGGGTGGAAAGGGTTCTTTCATGAGCTGTAAGCATTTTGTTTTGATTTTGTTCTGCAAGCACGGGAGCTAGTAACTTCTATTTTTAAATGTAAGTTCCCCATGCATAGTCCATGGAGTATTAGCCCCTAACACATGTATAATCAGAAATTCTATTGTTTTATGTTTTTAAAACTCTGTTGAAACTAATAAATGGTTTTTTGTTAAGCAGTGTGCCTTCTCATAATGTTTCTTCTAAAGAAATGCTTGCAAAGCAAAAATATAAAAAATGATTTGTGAAATGAAGAGAACAATGGAAAGGTTAAGAAATGGAGAGCAAGTTTCTACAAGTTTCTTGCAGATCAGAGGTGGATTTCAGCAGGTTCTGACCAGTTCTGGAGAACCGGTAGTGGAAATTTTGAGTAGTTCGGGGAACCGGTAGTGGAAATTTTGAGTAGTTCCAAATTGGGAGTTATACTATGATGCCACAGTATTGACATGGATGAGAGAATGGATTTTGTTAAGAAATAAAAGACTTTTGGCTTTGGAGGGACACGATTTACATATAGGATGGCACGCATTTATATGGTATGGGAGAAGTAAAATACATAGCTATTTCCAGAGACATTGTATGAGGAACTCTTTGTATGCAGTGTGGGAAAAGATAAAAGAGAAGCACTATCTGAAAATACCATATTGATTATCAATAATAGAAGCACTAACTCACCAGAGTAGATTTAATTGGGGGAATATTGCACGGTATAAGGCTATTCTAACAGATAAGGGGGAATTTAAATCTGTACAAGAATTGGAGAATCAAGGAATAAAGATGGACTGGTATATAAGAATGCAACTGCAGTCAAGATATGATAGGGATAATAAAACAGAAGGTATTAATTTAGAAAAGACAGAATTAGATGAAATACTCACAGGAACGGATGAAAGATTAATTTAAAAACTGTATAACTATTTATTATATATAGATTTAGAGCAAGAACAAGTGAAGGAAATGATGATTAAATGGACAAGAAATTTTGGACATACTATAGAACTGGATAAATGGCAACAGCTTTAGGAAAGAAACTATAAAATTGACAATGGCAACAGCATACAAAGAAAATATGTACAAAATGTTTTATAGATGGCACATGTCACCAAATGAAAGAAATTTTTAAAGACAAATCTATGAAATGTTGGAAATGCCAACAAATACCGAGTTCTTTTTATCATATGTGGTGGACAGGTGCTGAAGCCAAAGTGTATTGGAGTTCAATTCAAATATGGATAGAAAAAATATTGAAACAATGTATAGAGTTGAAACCAGAGATATTCCTGTTGGGTATTTTACCAGAGAAATTTAATAAAGAAAATACATATTTAATTATTCACATAATTACCGCAGAATTGTATTCGCGCAGAAATGGAAATCAACAAAAGCCCCTTCTGAAGGGGAGGTAATCAAAAAAAAATTGGACTGTGCGGAAATGAATAGACTGACAATGAAAATTAAAGATAAGGAAGACTCTGAATATTATAATGTATGGGGGAAATTTATGATTGGATAGAAAATGAATATGTACAGAAGATAAGTAACAATGATCAAATTGGAAGAAAGCAGAGGATTGTAGGTGGTAGATCCAGATGACAAAAGTAGGTAGCAAGGAGGCAGCATTAAGATAGTAGTATATATACATCTAGGAAAATATAAGATATATGTATAAATATGGATACTGAAATGTAAGAGTTGCACCGATAACTGTAAGAGTTGCACCGATAAAATTGTAAGAGTTGCACCGATAACTAAGTGTAGTTAGGGATATGAGATATCTGTCTGTTAAATATAAGATGAATTATGATTAGACTCACTCAGAGAAGGGACAAGAGGGAGGAAGAGGAAGTAGAGGAGGAAGGGAAGAAGGGGAGATGAGGGAAGTAGGAAAGTGGGAGAGAAGGAGAAAGAAGGTAGAGGGAAGAGAGGGAGATAGAGGGAGGGGAAGATATGATATAAGGGGAGGGAAACAGACGGGTAATAAAAGTATAAAAGGTGCAAATTAGGGTGTTGGTTTAAGGTTTATTGAATATAAATGTATAAATATTTATATTTTGTTATGAATTATGGTATATGTATGGATGTATATGTGGAGAAAAAAATTAAAAAAACTTTTTATATATAAAAAAAAGAGAACCGGTAAATACCACCTCTGACTGGCCCACCCCAATCTATTATCTGCCTCCTGAGTCCCAGCTGATCGGGAGGAAATGGGGATTTTGCAGTAACCTTCCCTTGGAGTGGGGTGAGAATGGAGATTTTACAGTATCCTTCCCCTGCCATGCCCACCAAGCCACGCCCACATAACTGGTAGTAAAAAAATTGAAACCCACCACTGTTGCAGATGTTTCATTGCCCAAACTAGGTAACATCATCCGTCATCAACATGATGACACTGATGATGTTACTTAGTTGGGTAATGAAACATCTGCAAGAAAACAACCAGAAAAACAACCAGAAAGCACCAAGGATGTGCTCATGTTGATGTTTCTCAGCAGAACTGTTTCTTGCTACCTGGTTTGCTCCATATAGTATGGACAATGCCAACTCCTGCTGATGAACTACTGATGTAGTTCCTGTACTTAATCTTCAGATAGCTTTTTATTATTTATCCAAGCTTTCTCAACCTTAAGGTCACAGATTCCAGAATTCCCAACCAACATGGAATTTGCTGCTATCAACTTTGCTGATGGTCTCCAAAAGAAAAAAAAGGACGAGGTTTTCAATCTACTAGTTTTTTAATCCCTGTTTATTATCACTAGACTGCGAAGAAGCATATATTATATTAGCAGTTGCCAGGACAGTAGTGGAAAAGGACTACAGCGTGACACTCTTTCCATGCTTGTGAGCTTCCTGATTGCATTATATTCTTATGTATTGTGGTTCCAAAATCCTCGAACGCGATACATGTGAGCAGGTTAGTCTGCACTGAGAAGGGATGACTCAAGATTTCAGAGTGTTGCTACTTGATCTTAAAAAAATAAAAATAAAGAAGCCAGAGGTTGAATGTGGGACCTTCTTCTGGCAAAACATTACACCAGTGGTGGCCAACCTGAAGCGTCCCATGCGCCAATTGGCCCAGGCGTCCTGGGTGGGCGGGCCCGCCTGGATGCCGCCATTTGAGTTTTGCCCTCTGCGCATGCGCAGAATGCTGTGCGCATGTGCAGAGGGCAAAAGAACGCAAATGGCAGCATCCAGGTGGGGGGGGTAGGCGGGAGGGAGGCAGGGCTCCGTTCCCAAGCTTGGCTCCCTCCATCGGAGGGCAGGCGGGCGGGCGGGCGAGTCTTTGGGCGCCGGGCGGGCGGGCGGCGGGTGGCTGGGCGAGCGAGGCTTCGGGCGGCGGGGCGAGCGAGGCTTCGGGCGGCGGGTGGCGAGGCGAGCGAGGCTTCGGGCGGCGGGCGGCAGGGCGAGCGAGGCGGCGGGCGGCGAGGCGAGCGAGGCTTCGGGCGGCAGGGTGAGCGAGGTGGCGGGTGGCGAGGCGAGCGAGGCTTCGGGCGGCGGGCGAGCGAGGCGGCGGGCGGCGGGCGGCGAGGCTTCGGGCAGCGGGGCGAGCGAGGTGGCGGGCGGCGGGGCGAGCGAGGCGGCGGGTGGCGGGGCGAGCGAGGCTTCGGGCGGCGGGGCGAGCGAGGCTTCGGGCGGCGGGCAGCAGGGCGAGCAAGGCTTCGGGCGGCGGGCGGCGGGGCGAGCGAGGTGGCGGGGTGAGCGAGGCTTCGGGCGGCGGGCGGCGGGGCGAGCGAGGCTTCGGGCGGCGGGGCGAGCGAGGCGGCGGGCGGCAGGGCGAGCGAGGCTTCGGGTGGCGGGCGGCGAGGCGAGTGAGGCTTCGGGCGGCGGGGCGAGCGAGGTGGCGGGCGGCGGGACGAGCGAGGCGGCGGGCGGCGGGGCGAGCGAGGCTTCGGGTGACAGGCGGCGGGCAGGCAGCGGCCGCATCCGGCCAAGCGCTCCCTCGCTCCCCCCGCCAGCCCTCCCAGAGCAGCTCCGGGGACACAAAGGAGGCGAATGGACATCTTGGAAAGCTGCAGGCGGGGGAAGGGCGCCGAAGGAAGCACTACTTACGGTTGCTGAAGCCACCTGGCAGAAAGTGCGCCTGGGGAGGCGGGCATGGAAGAGCGGCAAAGGTGAGACACTCCGGCCCGGGCGAGGGACGGTCGCAGAGGAGGAAGGCCTGCGCCTCCGCCTGCGGAACTTGGCCCCAGCCCACCGCTCCCCAAAGCCCAGCGCTGCAGGTGCCTTCAGGAGCCCTGAAGCTCTGCCAGCCGCCTCCTTTCCTCGCCTCCCGCCTCCCCTTCGGCTCTGCCGGCAGAGCTTCAGGGCTCCTGAAGGCACCTGCGGTGCTGGGCTTTGGGGAGCGGCGGGCTGGGGCCAAGTTCCTCACGCGGGAGGCGAGGAAAGGAGGAGGCAGTGGCGGCGGCAGAGCCGAAAAGCGGTGGGAGGCGAGGAAAGGAGGCGGCTGGCAGAGCCTCCCCTTCGGCTCTGCCGGCCGCTTCCTTTCCTCGCCTCCCACCACCCCTTCAGCTCTGCGCGCGGCGGGGAGAGCTGCGTGATGCGTGTCCTACCTGGGACTTGTTCCATCACGTTCCTCGGTAGTGTGTCCAGGGTGTTGTGACCCAGCACCGCAACCCCCCAGAAACACACACACACAGTCGTTGGGAGGCAAACAAAAAGGTTCCTTTTACTAATAAAGTTTCTTAGTAAAACTCAGAGGGTTTAGAAGTCCAAAACAACACAAACGGAAAGTCTTCAGGAATAAGGTTCTTTGGGTTACGTGAGGGTTAAATAGCACACAGACAAAAGTTCAAAGCAAGACTCATTAATTCTTATCTGAACAACTTGGCTGGCTTCCCGGAATAAAGCTGGCAGAAGCTGGTGATAAGATTCCCAAACAGACGTAGAAACGAAACTCTGGATATGCTGCGGTCAGTGAATTGTTGTTCTCAGCAATGAGCACTAATTACCATGGCCTAATATAGCCACTGAAGGGCGTGGCCCAATTAGCCCTCACTGCTTCCTCCTATTGGACCGACGCTTACTCAGCCAGTCCTGTCTTCTGGCTGCTCTGCGTGCTCTGGCATTCAGCATGAGTTCTTCATCTCCTGATGAAGAACTCTGCTGCGCAGGTGCAGAAGGTCCTGGGAGATCGTCCTGCTCTGGCACCGAGTCCTCATCACCAGCCGTCTCTGGTGCCAGGCACATAGGCTGGTACTGCTGCACCATGAGCGGCTCCGCGTCCTCCGGATCCTCCAGACTCGGCGCCGGACGCGGCCAAGGCACAACACTATCCCTCACCGCAGGGCCCTTCCCCCGGGTCTGTCGGTCCGGATGCGGCCGGGACGGGAATTGAGCGTGGAAGGCCCGGACCAGATCCGGAGCATGCACGGCGGTCGCATCCTCCCATGTGAAGTCTTCAGGGCCGTACCCCTTCCACTCAATGAGGTACTGGAACCGGCCCTTCATCCAGCGGGAATCCCGAATACTGGCAACTTCGTATTCGGGTGGGTCAGCGGGAGTGCGGATCACAGGCTGAGGCGGAGCGGGAGGGCAGAGCGGACAGGCAGGATGTTCGGGAACAAGGAGGGACCGATGGAAGACGGGGTGGATCCTGAGAGAGCGGGGCAACGTCAACCGGTAGGCCACGGGGTTAATGACCGCTTCCACCGGGAACGGACCCAAGAAGCGGTGGTCAAGCTTGCGAGCCGGTCGGTCGGAGGGGAGATGCTTCGTGGACAGCCAGACACGATCCCCGACCGCCAGAGGTGGAGTTGCTCGCCGGGAGCGGTCCGCGACCCTCTTGTAATCTTCCTTGGCTTTATCCAACGAGCGTTTGACCAGTTGGTGAACGGCCTGGAGCTCGGACAGGAATTCCTCTGCCACAGGAACAGGAGAGTCTAGGAGCGTGAGCGGGAAGAAACGGGGGTGGTAACCAAAGTTGGCGAGGAACAGAGAGGCGTGCGTGGAGGTGTGCTGAGAGTTGTTAAAAGCAAACTCAGCCACGGCAAGGTATTCCGCCCAGTTGTCCTGCTGCTGGTTGACAAAACAGCGCAGGTACTGTTCAAGGATGCCGATGACTTTTTCAGTGCCCCCGTCAGTCTCCGGATGATGCGCTGACGAGAGGCAGACTTGGACCTCCAGGGCCGCCATCAGACCCTTCCAGAACTGGGCCGTGAACTGGGCTCCCCGATCCGACACGACCCGATCCGGCAGACCATGCAGGCGGAAAACATGCTGGATAAACATGCGGGCCGTGGCACGAGCTGTCGGCAACCCGCGACAGGGGGTGAAATGTGCCATTTTGGTCAGCATATCGACCACTACGAACACGGTCGTGAAGCCGGCGGACGGGGGCAAGTCCGTGAGGAAGTCCATAGAGACGGCCCCCCAGGGTCTCTCAGGCGTCGGCAAGGGCTGCAGCAGGCCCGGCGGCGCTCCAGGGGCGTACTTGGCCTGGCGACAGCGAACACAAGACGTCACATAGGCCTGGACGTCATCACGGAGTCGGGGCCACCAAAAAGTCCGAGCCACCAGGTTCAGAGTCTTGAAAAGGCCGAAGTGGCCAGCCGCAGGGCTGTCGTGGCACTGCTGCAGGATCAGGCCACGGAGCGGACCGGCAGGAACGTAGAGCAGGTCCCGGAAACGGAGGAGGTTGTCCGAAAACGTCCAAGGGGACTCAGGCCCTATCTCCTGCCTCCGTTGTGCCGCGTAGGCGTCGTGTCGCTGCGCCTCCCGGATCTGTCCTCGGAGGTCCACGGGATCCTGGGTAGCTGCAAAGGACTCGACGGGCAGGACCGTCCGGGGTGGCAGCAGTTCCTGGGCTTGGGCGTATTCCGGCTTGCGGGACAGCGCGTCCGCCTGCTGATTCCGGCCACTCGGGATGTACGTAATGCGAAAATTGAAGCGGGAGAAAAAGAACGACCAGCGTATCTGGCGCTGGTTGAGCTTCCTGGCCGTCTGCAAGAACTCCAGGTTCTTATGGTCTGTGAGCACCTCCACTTGATGACGAGCCCCCTCGAGGTGGTGCCGCCAGGTCTCGAAAGCCGCCTTGATGGCCAGCAACTCCTTCTCCCAGATCGTATAATTGCGCTCCGACGAGGTTAATTTCCGGGAATAATAAGCGCAAGGGAAGAGATGGCCGCCATCTTCCCGGGTCTGGAGCAAGACAGCGCCCACGGCAATGTCGGACGAGTCCGCCTCCACAACAAAAGGGCGGTGAGGGTCTGGGTGCTTGAGGATCGGCTCCTGCATGAAGGCATCCGTGAGGATCTTGAACGCCTCCTGTTCGGAATCGCCCCACCGGAAAGGGACTTGTTTCTGCAGGAGTCGAGTGAGAGGCGCGGTCAGAGTGGCGAACCCCGGGATGAAGGTCCTATAATAATTTGCGAACCACAGGAGTCGCTGAACGTCCTTCACCCGGCGCGGGGGTTGCCAGGTTTTCAGGGCCTCGACCTTGCCCCGGTCCATGGCGATGCCTTCTGGCGAAATCCGATGGCCCAGGAAATCCACAGTCGTCTGAAAAAACTGGCATTTCTCTAATTTCGCGTATAGCTGGTGGTCTCTCAACCGCTGCAGGACTTGACGGATATGTTGGATGTGGCTGCTCCGGGACGTAGAATAAATCATAATATCGTCCAGGTACACGACAACGAACTGGTCCAGCAAATCTCTAAAGATGTCGTTCATGAAATGCTGGAACACAGCCGGAGCGTTGGTCAAGCCAAACGGCATGACCGTATACTCAAAATGACCGTAGCGGGTTCCGAACGCCGTCTTCCACTCGTCCCCCTCACGAACACGCACCAAATTGTAAGCGCCACGTAAGTCCAATTTGGTGAAGATGGTCGCCGAGCGGAGGCGTTCCATCAACTCCGGGATGAGGGGCAACGGGTACCGGTTACGCACTGTGATGGCATTCAACTTGCGATAATCGCAGCACAGGCGCAAGTCCCCGGTTTTCTTCTTGACGAAGAGGACGGGGGCAGACAAGGGCGATGAGGAGGGTCGGATGAAACCCCTGGCCAGGTTTTTATCGATAAAGTCCCGCAGTGCGGCCAGTTCGGGTTCTGACATGGAATAGAGGCGGCCCACAGGGAGCGGAGCGTTGGGAATCAGATCCACAGGGCAATCGTAGGGCCGGTGCGGGGGCAACTGGTCCGCCTCCTTTTCGCTAAACACATCAGCGAAGTCTGCAAACTCAGCTGGGAGTGAAATGTCCGGAGGGTCAGGTACCGCGCCCGCACAAACCTGGCGCGTATGGTCCACACACTGGAGACTCGGGAAGGCAATGAAGTTCTGGGACCATACAACCTGAGGGTCGTGGGTGCGCAGCCACGCCAGTCCGAGAACCAAAGGGAAATGGAGTCCCGACGTCACGTAAAACTGGATGGCCTCCTCGTGCCGTCCAATGCAAAGGCGCACCGGCTGCGTGATGGCCTTAATCGGACCGGACAGCAACACCCGGCCATCGATTGTTTCCACCCTCATCGGCGGGTCCACGGGGCACAGGGGAACAGCAAGATGCTGGGCGAACGCCTCGTCAATGAAATTGGTGGTTGCCCCGGAGTCCACCAAAGCGTGTGCGGAGACGCCGCGGTCCCGGTGGTCAATAAAGACCTTGGTGTCCAAGAGCAGATGCCGCGGAGGACCGGGATCCACGTCAGCTGAGCCGGAGTCCTTCGGTGTGCATGCCCGACCCAGCGTCTCCGCTAGGCCGGGCGCTGGCCGTTTCCCGACGGCGATGGCTGGGACGGTGGAGCAGGACCAGAAGCAGTGGGCCCCCGACCCTTCCTAGGGTACGAGCGAGCGAAATGGCCCGGGTCGCCGCAATACAAACACAACCCCCCTGCCCTGCGTCTGTCCTTTTCCGCGCCGGTCAAGCGGGGCCGAACAGCGCCAAGGTCCATAGGCTCGTCACGGGGAGCCGGGGCCGACGGAAGTCCACGGGGAACAGGAGGTGCCTGAGCAGCGCGACGTGGAGCCAGAACAGCGGGGACGTCAGGTGGCGCGAGAGGCGCCGGAGCAGCACGGCGTGCGTTCCTCGCTTGCAACCGGGCATCAATTTTCAAGCAGAGCCGCACCAGTTCTTGGGTGGTTGCAGGAATGTCCACGCGTGCCAGCTCATCCTGGATGCTGTCTGCCAAGCCCTTCTGGAAGGCATCCAACAACGCTGCCTCATTCCAGGCCGAGTCTTGGCTGAGGAGACGGAACTCACTGATGTATTCCCTGAGTGGTCTCCGGCCTTGCCTCAGCTGCCTTAATTGCCTGCACGCTGTCTGGGCCTTAATTGGATCCGCGAACATCTCCTCCAAATGAGTGCAGAAACGCCCAAAGTCCTGGAGGAGGGGACTGTTCTGGACCAGTAGAGGGGTGGCCCAACGTGCTGCATTTCCAGACAGCAGGCTAATTACAAACCCCACCTTGTCCCGGTCATGGGGGAACTCCTCTGGCCTCAGAGACATGAACAACTGGCACTGGCCCAGGAACGCCGGGAACATAGCCTCGTCACCATGGAACTTATCCGGCATGGCTATCGGGCAGCGTGTCCGTTGGGCTGGGGCCAACGCAGGAGCAGCTGCCAACTGATTTTGCTGCCTTGTTAACTGAGCGTTCATGATTGCCAGCTGCTGCCGAAGTTGAGCATTCTCGTCCTGAAGCTGCTCCATGATGCAATCTGGGCTTGTGTGTGGTCAGTTTGGGCTGAGAACAAACTGTTGTGACCCAGCACCGCAACCCCCCAGAAACACACACACACAGTCGTTGGGAGGCAAACAAAAAGGTTCCTTTTACTAATAAAGTTTCTTAGTAAAACTCAGAGGGTTTAGAAGTCCAAAACAACACAAACGGAAAGTCTTCAGGAATAAGGTTCTTTGGGTTACGTGAGGGTTAAATAGCACACAGACAAAAGTTCAAAGCAAGACTCATTAATTCTTATCTGAACAACTTGGCTGGCTTCCCGGAATAAAGCTGGCAGAAGCTGGTGATAAGATTCCCAAACAGACGTAGAAACGAAACTCTGGATATGCTGCGGTCAGTGAATTGTTGTTCTCAGCAATGAGCACTAATTACCATGGCCTAATATAGCCACTGAAGGGCGTGGCCCAATTAGCCCTCACTGCTTCCTCCTATTGGACCGACGCTTACTCAGCCAGTCCTGTCTTCTGGCTGCTCTGCGTGCTCTGGCATTCAGCATGAGTTCTTCATCTCCTGATGAAGAACTCTGCTGCGTAGGTGCAGAAGGTCCTGGGAGATCGTCCTGCTCTGGCACCGAGTCCTCATCACCAGCCGTCTCTGGTGCCAGGCACATAGGCTGGTACTGCTGCACCATGAGCGGCTCCGCGTCCTCCGGATCCTCCAGACTCGGCGCCGGACGCGGCCAAGGCACAACACAGGACAACCCATTCTAAAAGAGAAAGTCTCGCGAGTTCAAACTTCTCAAACTCGCGAGACGATCTCTTTTAGAACGGGCTGCCCTGGACACAATACCGAGGAACGCGACGGTGGATGCGCCACTTGAAATTGTGGAATGCGCCACGTTTGGCGCATGCGCCACGGTTTGGCCACCCCTGCATTACACATACCTGATGCCTGCTTCACTGCTATAAAAAAAATAAATTTTGTTTTTTTTTCCTTCCTCTTTGTGATGGGTCCAGAACTGGTCAAGGAGCATATCAACCTGAATAGCTGGCATTGATGGCTCCTCATCTGAGCTTTCAACACTATTCCGCAACAGCAGGATGAATGTTGACATATTAATGACCTTCCAAAACAGGAGGACTAGAAAATCAAGGAACGCACTGGCATATATCATAAGGCAATTATGTGGTTGCATCATTCCCACTGAAAAAGAGAAACCTGGAAATGAACAGAGGAGAAGCTAGAGAGCTTTGAGCAGGTCAAAAGAGGGTGATCCCTCCTGAGGTTTGGCAATCGATATTTAAAGTCGGAATGCCTATTTCATTTCAGTCATGGTCACAAGTCTCCCATGGCCTTTGTTTCCTACCTTGTTTATGCAAATTATATTCATCAAATGAATGTACTGGATGGAAACGTCAAGTAGATGCTAAACTTAGTTTAACTGATGGCTCATGTCGCAAGAGCAATACAACTTTATAAATGTGTCTATTTTGCTTTGATCTAATGCCATGAAAGCAAGACAAATAGCATTCGTGCTTGGAGCCAAATAAATGTTGGGGGAAAAATATTTTTTACTTTGTTGTTATTTTAAAATATAGCTCAACTATACTCTCTCTCTCTCTCTCTCTCTCTCTCTCTCTCTCTCTCTCTCTCTCTCTCTCTCTCTCTCTCTGTGTGTGTGTGTGTGTGTGTGTGTGTGTGTGTGTGTGTGTGTGTGTGTGTGTGTGGTTTACAATGAAATCTCAACTGAATATGAAGAAATATCTTAAAATCAGTACATTTACTAAAACTTAATCTACAGAAGTAACTTTTAAGCAAGCTAGTTTTGGGGAGTGAAGGGATAACAAGAAGCATTACTAAGGAATTTACTATCCCTTCACAGAGCTCCCTTTTGTAGCTGAATGGTCTTTGACAAGTACTCCCCATAGCCAGGTCCCTTAACCAACCATGTATATATGTCTGAATTAAATAAGACAGTATTATTTGATTCTTTGTTGGAATGATACAATCAAGTAACCATGAGAGTAAATACTAAGGAGGAATAACTCATCTCTCTATTACTCTTTGGAGTAATTATTGAAGGGCTATTAAGCACATTGTATCAAAAATCTGGATATACTGCAGAACAGGGAAGGATTTGTTTTCTTTGAGATAGTTAATTTGCATTTCAGTGGTTTATTGTAGGCAATATAATAATAGCAATAACAATAGCACTTAGACTTATATATCACTTCACAGTGCTTTACAGCCCTCTCTAAGCAGTTTACAGAGTCAGCACATTGCCTGCAACAATCTGGGTCCTCATTTCACCAACCTCGGAAGGATGGAAGACTGAGTCAACCTTGAACTGCTCAGAATTGAACTCCTGGAGTGAGCAGTGAGTTAGCCTGCAGTACTGCATTCTAATCACTGCACCACCACGGCTCTAAAATCTGAAAATTAAGAAATTTTTAATGGCAGGAAGATATAGAAAAAAGCTATCATAACCCGAGAAGTAGTTCACTAGGGGTTGCTACTGAGGTTGAAAGTGAAGTCAAAAGAGTGGGAAATGTTCGTCCTTGTCAAAACCAGACAGGCAAATGAGGTAGGGCAGGAATCAATTAGCTTCTCCTTGCTGACAGGAGACTGACATCCTTTGCTTGTGTGGAAGGGATGGTTAACTAAATTTTCAACTGTCCCCTTATATAGCATGGAGATGATTTCTTCCCCTGGTTCTGTCATTGTTATGACAGAATCACTTCACACATTCTTTGTTGCATTGGAATACATTGTTTAAGAGCCCCCATTAGCAGTTTTAACTTCCATTGTAATATCCAGATTTATTTGAATATTTTAGTGTCTATTAAATTATAGTTAACTATCCAGGGCCAACTATAGGTGTTAGCACTCTAGAGGTGCCAAATGTTAGGGATTCCCAAAACTGAAAGGACACCTGAAAATCACAAAATAATAACAGCACACTCTGTAAACCAGCATGTCCACCTGAGGGTAAAATATAATTTTGAGAAAAGAGAATAAAATTGTTTAGGACTGAAAATCATAAGTGTAAAGCTACAGAAAAAAAGAAACAAGATGGTGCTTTTTGAAATTCCAGGCAAAATCGGACAATGAGTCAAACCATCAGGGGTGCCAGGATAAATCTTTCCTAGGGTACCAAAATGTCTAGACCCAGCCCTGTGATCGAGGGATATTTATAATCCCAATAACATGTATATGTACTTACTTGATTAAGAGAATTTACTGTCCACATATATTTTACTGAGATTAATTTACATTAAACTGAGCATTTCTGAGAGCCCAATATAGAAATGGACTGTCAGTTTTCAATAAGGATTAAAAGATTATGAATGTCTGTTCCATTTAACTGTCAGAAAGAGCTTCCAGGAACACTGTCCTGATCTGGCAAAGTTTCCCTCTATTTTTTTAATTAAATCCTTAGAGAAATTTTCCACATTTCTGGCCTACAGACAAATCAAGTTTGTACTTCCTTGGATGCAAATACCATAACTTGTAGACTTGCCTCAGATATCAGGACTGAAGTATATAATGATGGAATTAGTGTGACAGCATCTTCAAATATATAGCATAATTTGGTATCATCACACTACGTTGCAGATCTCATTCATTTTACATTTTGAAGTGTCCAATGCTGATATGTGTGTTTGTGTGTGTGTGTGTGTGTGTGTGTGTGTACATGTATGTATGTGTGCTCACACATGTAGATAGAGGATGATAGATAGACAGACAGCAGACAGAAGGCTCTTTTGAAGCCTTCACAAAATATAACAAAACAACTCGTATTTCACGAGAAGAGTACTCCACTCCTCTACTCATAATAGAATCCCTTATGCCACCAAGCTTGAAATTTTGGGCTTGGACAATCTGGAACTGTGCTGCCTGCGGTCTGTTCTAAGCATAGTACACAAAATTGTCTGCCAAAATGTCTTACCTGTCAATGACTTCTTCAGCTTCAACTTCAATAATACACGGGCAAACAATGATACAAACTCAAGGGAAACCGCTCCAAACTCGATTGCAGAAAATACGACTTCAGCAACGCCTGGAATGCTCTACCGATTCCGTTGTTACATCCTCAAACCGCCCAAAACTTTAACCTAGAACTGTCTACCATGGACCCCATTCCTAAGAGGTCCATAAAGGGGACGTGCATAAGCGCACCAGCGTGCCTACCATTCCTGTCCTACTGTTCCCATTTATTTGTATTCATTTCCTTCGTTCATGTTCATGTTCATATTTATACCTGCTATCCTGTACATGTTTGACAAATCAAACAAACAAACAAACAAACAAACAAATCTCCCAACCAGCCCCTCATGGATCAGCTGAATCTCATTCCAAGTAATGTTGCTATCTCCTTAGATCAACCATGAATCTGCTGCTGTGTAACATCCTTTCATTTTCTGAAGGATCCAGAGCACATTTATTGTTATTGCTAGTCCTCAAGTACACAACTTTCTTTACTAATTGGTATCCTCAGTGGTTTCAAAATACTTTAGAAGGGGGCACAGGTTTGATCTCCCAATCACAGCTGCCAGTTTGAGGCCAGTGATGGTTGCTGGAGATGTTATTAATCTTGCTTATACAATTTTCACTCTTTTACAGTATATTGTTAGAGAAAAACTGAAACAAAAAGAAAAAAGATGCAATCTTTAGGCAGTGAACATTATGAATTTGAAAAACACAGCATGCCTTATATTAGCACTGAAGAATATATTTTTTTAACTTTGGAAACCATTTGTTTCATGTAAGAATGAAAAGATTCTTAAAATTTGAAGTTGTTGACATTGATTTTCAAGCAGGGGTTCTTAAGGGAGATTTGCAATATTTATTGTTAGATGCAGAAGGAAAACAATACCAGGTGGACTATTGTGCGATGTTAAGTGTTTGTTGTTTGATATTCAAATTGAATATTGTAGGTCTGTTTAATTCAGCAAAATCTATTTGTAGTTGACACATTAGAAATAGAAATAGAATAACAGAGTTGGAAGGGACCTTAGAGGTCTTCTAGTCCAACCCCCTGCTTAGGCAGGAAATCCTACACTACTTCAGACAAATGGTTATCCAATCTCTTCTTTAAAACTTTCAGTGTTGGCGCATTCACAACTTCTGGAGGCAAGCTATTCCACTGATTAATTGTTCCAACTGTCAGGAAATTTCTCCTTAGTTCTAAGTTGCTTCTCTCCTTGATTAGTTTCCACCCATTGCTTCTTGTCCTATCCTCAGAGGTAGGAGTACACAAATTAGTGGGATATAGTCTGAACTTTTGGAATGTTGTTTATTAGTATTTTAAGGTAATTTAAAAATTAGTATTATTCATTTAAACTTAGAGAGAAGTTGTTATATTATTATCTCTACTGAAAAAAGTCAGAGGACATTTCTGTCATATATTTATTTGATGTATTTTTTTTCCTGACACTTTTTAACTTGCAATCCTCATCAGGAGCAGAATTGCCATTTAGCAGTCTGTTCCTCTCCTCTCCCATGATGGAACAGAGCACTGGAATTATATGTGTTTGCATGTGATATATGAAACACACCAATGGCAACCTATAAACAGGAGCTATATTATGTTAACTTATTTTCATATTATTTATTACAGTTTTGTAATAAACCCTTCCAGAAGAAACCCCAGGCAATACACATAATTTTTTCATAATGGCTGTGTAAGATAGATGAAATTAAAAAAGAATATACCTGGCCTATTGTAACCCAGTGAACTTTATGGATTATTTGGTTAAAATCTGGATATATTGCAATAAACAGTCTTTATATTGCAATATATTCCTCTGGTTCTCTCTGTATACCCATCATGTATTATTACCCTGGACTATACAGTCTGCAAGGATATTTTGATTTAAATGAAAAAAATTTTTACTCTCTTACCTAACATCCAACATCTGTGACAGATATAATATCTGAAAAAGCAGGGCTTCTGGGTAATTTTGTAAATCTAAATCTTTGACATGGATGAAACTGACACCAGATGCATGTCATGTATATGGAAATATTAGGATATGAGCCAAATGTTACAAACCAGGCAATGCATTAAACAGTGCATTTAAGAAATGCCTTGTATAATTTTTCATACATATTCCCTTACAGCCTAAAATTTTGCCAGAATTTGGAGGGGGAAATTGTACGCTGAATAGTTAATGGGGAAAACTCTGCTGCCTATTATTTTATATGAAAACACCTTGCTTCATTCTCTTCCTCTTACTACACAACCATTACTTCATCTCCAGTAATATGTTGATTAGGTTGAAGGCTATTGACTGGAATTAAAATATCATTCGATCTATAAACTGTAGCCAATCAACATGACTTGTGATCAGGCCTCAAAATCCTCAATAGGATTGAATAATAGAAGGGAGGTAAATCAAAGCTAACAGCTCTTAGCTCCAGCCAGTCTGTCTCCACTTAAGGCATCCTTTCAGCTGGGAAGCATATCAAAATTTATAACCTAGACATTTATTGTGTGAAGCATTAAAATGATGAGGAACCCTACACTCATGCCATGAGAGCCATTAAGAGGAGATATGGCCTACATTTGCCTCATGCTAAACAATTTTTCAGTAGCCAAAAGCAGCCGGGGGAACGCAGAAAACATTTTATCTACAGGCTCGTTGGATTTAATCTCTGTATAATGACAAAAGTCTTTTCTTTTTGAAAAGGAATACTACAATCCAAAACATCCTATCCTAGAGGAAAGTCCCACTGAAGGTTGATGGGATTTATTTTTGAGGAAGCTCAGAATTTGGTAAGACATTTACAGAATATTACGAATTTTCCCAAATGGATCTTATTATGGAACAACCAGTAAAGGAAATTCTTGAGTCAGGTTTATGGCAGCAGATACTGTATAGGCAGGGGTCTCCAAGCTTGGCAACTTTAAGCCTGGAGGACTTCAACTCCTAGAATTCCCCAGCCAGCAAAGCTGGCTGGGGAATTCTGGGAGTTGAAGTCCTCCAGGTTTAAAGTTGCCAAGCTTGGAGGCCCCTGGTATAGTGGATGTATGATACTTCTGGGAAAGGTCTTTGAGTGTAATAATGAGATGCCCTAACTATGCTTGTGCTTTTCATATGCAACACCAGCATCTTGAAAAGTACACCCTTGTTTTGTTTGTTTAATAAAGTTGCAACAGGTTGTAAAAATAAGATTAAAAAAAATAATCATTGAAATTTTCAAAGCCAAGTGAGAACAGTGAATCTTCCAGACGATTACCTGAATTCAGTGCTTTGCATTACTATTAGAAGCACCTATCAATTATAATTGCAAGGAGAGGTACAGGGGTTAATCACTTACAACCAACATTGTGATGTTTTGGGTTTTAGTTTTAAAAAGAGGATGAAGGAAATTTTTATTTTACATATATTTTGCAAATCCTAACATGAGCGTATAAAACTGTGGGGACCCTGGATCACTAGCCAGTTCTCCATTCCAGACTGAGTTAGAAGTAAGAAGTAGTAGGAATGGCAGGTGCTCTTTGATGTAAGGACAGTCAGGAGTTTCTTCTCACCTGGATATGCAATAGACACACCAACCCTCAGGCTGAGTTAGCATTTTGAAGCTCATCTTACAGCAGGCATACCGTATTTTTGGAGTATAAGACGCACCTTTTTCCTCCCTAAAAGTGGCTGAAAATTTGGGTGCGTCTTATACTCTGAATGTAGCTTTTTCGGAGCTTTTTTTCCAACCCTAACTAGGTGCTAACGATCTTCCCAGCTCTTACCTTGCAGGCTCTTTCACTGTTACTCTCTCTGAAGAAGGTTTTTCCAGCCCTAAGTCTTTGCAGGGTTTTTTTCATTGCTCTACTTGCTCCGAATAAGTTTTTTTCTAGCCCTAACCAGGTGCTAATGATCTTCCCAGCTCTTACTGGCTTGCAGGCTCTTTCATTGTTACTCTCTCCGAAGAAGGTTTTTTTAAGTCCTAACCAGGGGATAAAATAATGTGCTGAAGGTGACCAGACTAAGGACGCTAGCCAGATGAATACCTGGTAGGCAGATTGTTTTCCCCTATTTTCCTCCCCAAAAACTAAGGTGCGTCTTATATTCCGGTGCGTCTTATACTCCGAAAAATATGGTATATCATCTGTGGTCCTGAAAATTCTCAAGATTGGGAGTACAATGGTACTCCAAAGCTACTGCCAAATTCCGACAAACAGTGTAACTAGAAGGCAAAAATTATGAAGGCATGAAAAGTACAATTTATGTGTGTTCACTTGACTTGAATTACATTAGTTTTCCTTCGTTCCCACCCATATTTTTGGAAGCACCTCAAAGGAGAACAAGGTTGCTCACCCTCCTTTCCCTCATTTTGGGAAATAATACTGTAGGATGAAACAAACCTGCTCAGCCTAAAATGGACTTTTTCCAGAACAGAACAGAACTAGAATTAACAAGATACAGTATGAGATTTATGCACCAGATTAGATAGAAGCTCAATCCTCCTTGATCTGTGCAGTTTCCTTCCGGAAGTTGATTTGAGGGAGTCCTTCAGTAAGTGATTTGTGATGTAACCCACAAGGTCATTGACAGCCCTAGAGAGGAGGTACATTTATTACAGAATTCAATACTTTTCAAACAGAATTTTTATTACACCAAAGAGGCTTTTTATGTATTTATTTTAACTGAAATGCACATATTGCCTCAATAAATGTAGCAATTATTTTTCAGGAAAAAATACATACTTCATAGTCAGAGGTCTGTTTCAACCCAGAGTGCATTCTACCAAAAATTTCTACAACAAAATGAGGAGTAATGCACACACCCTCAATTTAAAATCATAGAGGAGCCCATATTGGAATTATGGCAATCTGAATTATAAAAGAAATTAAAACTCAGCATGAATTATTCCCATTTGCATCCAAATTCTTCACAGTTTTACAGTAAACGATGGAACCTAGTCCGGTGGTGAAATCCAATTTTTTTTACTGGTTCTGTGGGCATGGCTTGGTGGGCATGGTGTGGCTTGGTGGGCGTGGCAGGGGAAGGATACTGCAAAATCTCCATTCCCACCCCACTCTGGGGCCAGCCAGAGGTAGTATTTGCCAGTTCTCCGAACTATTCAAAATTTCCGCTACCGGTTCTCCAGAACCCGTCAGAACATGCTGGATTTCCCCCCTGGAACCTACCACATAATCTGAAGCAATGGAAAATGTTCCTGAAAATATATTTCTTCTCATTGCACTGCTATCTGCTATGGTGTCTGTAGATTATGTAAGCCTGCCTGAATTGAGCAGCTTTCCCCTCTAAATTAAGGAAACTTTAGGACAATGGTTCTGTCCCTGCCTAATACGAGGCGCAAGTACAGATAGGCAACCCTCCATTTTTGGGTTAATAACTTTATAGTATTATAAAACACAATGATTTCTTTCCAGAAAACTTTGCTAGGCAATATAGTCAGCCAACAAGTCTATTGCTACGCTTTTCTACCATTGCATTCTATGCATGCCTCCTCAGAAACAGATATCAGTGTCTTATGAAGATTAATTTTCAGATTACAGTTGCAGCCTTAATGGAATGATCCTGGAGGAATGGCTGAAAACATCTGAAGATGTGAAACAGATTTTTGCCTCTTGAATTAGTTCAATTGCTAAAAGCATTTGCACTGACGCTGTTTGCCAGTTCTGTCATGGGGTGCACCATAACCAGGATATGTGAGATAGATAGATGACAGACAGACAGACAGACAGACAGACAGACAGACAGACAGACAGACAGACAGACAGACAGACAGACAGACATGGATAGATAGATAGATAGATAGATAGATAGATAGATAGATAGATAGATAGATAGATAGATAGATAGATAGATAGATAGATAGATAGATAGATAGATAGATAGATAGATAGATAGATAGATAGATGATAGATGATAGATGATAGATAGATAGATAGATAGATAGATAGATAGATAGATAGATAGATAGATAGATAGATAGATAGATAGATAGATAGATAGATGATAGATAATAGATAGATAGATAGATAGATAGATAGATAGATAGATAGATAGATAGATAGATAGATAGATAGATAGATAGATAGATAGATAGATAGATAGATAGATAGATAGATAGATAGATGATAGATGATAGATAGATAGATAGATAGATAGATAGATAGATAGATAGATAGATAGATAGATAGACAGACAGACAGACAGACAGACAGACAGAGAGAGAGAGATAGATAGATAGACATAGATAGATAGATAGATAGATAGATAGATAGATAGATAGATAGATAGATAGATAGATAGATAGATAGATAGATAGATAGATAGATATCCACTTGATAAAAAGTGTGCATGAAAGACCTAAAACAAGATGGATCGATGACATCAGCAAGTCTTGCCCAATTGGCAAAAGAAAGCTCAGGGCAGTATTGGTTGGAAACATGTGGAAGAGGCCCTTCATCCTGCAGTGGATAGACAATGGCTAAAATGATCAGGATGAGATATATTCTAGCATCTTACTTCAGTTTCAAAAAAAGTTGAAATTATTTAAGTTACTGAAATTTGTCTGACTGGTTTGGCTGATTGCTCTCGCTGAAACAACTTCTCCTTTTATAATAACTATTCCCTTTGTATGTAGATTTCAGAAAAATATTTCCTGAATGAATACTCGACAGGAACAGGTAGTCATTGGCAGAACTCAACCATTGCTATAATCTGTGCTGAGAATTCAATTTCTTTTATGGTTTCCATATTATCTCTACTTCATCCTGCAGAAGGTCTATCTATGAATCCGCACTAATTTGATGGCACCTAATCAGTCATTGTTTACCGATTTTCTAATAGTCTTCAATGTGTTTTAAAAAAGTAAAAAAGATAAGGCAGATGTAAACATATATTTACTTATCTGCAATAGCTTTGCTACTAGTGTATCATGGTCTCTTTATTCTCAGGGCACTTGTAGTAGCATGTAAAGTTATGATCTTAATTTTGCTTAATTTTGGGCTGGTGGTTGTTTCAAAAGATACATCACTGTAAGGTATATTAATTTTATAAGGTAGGTTAGCATGCCTTTTGTTTAAACAAAGTTTATGTCTTTCAAGAAGATTCAGAAATTCTTTTTTCAGTTTTTTTTGCCTAAAGGTAACTAGATTTATAGAACTCTGTGGGTTATTAATTCCATTCAACCTTTTGCCTTCTATTTGTGCAAGGGTTTGGAATGAAACTGCCCTGGCCCTCATTTAGACTTTCTTTTTGAAAAACTGAAAAGAAAAAAAGTAATATCTAGTCTACTTCTAACTGTCATTGTGGCAGCCTGGTAATTATCATCAATTCATCTTCCTGTCACTTTTACATTGCTTGGAACAGAGCAACCAAAATAGCCAGTTATTTTAGAACAGAGAGTGAACAGAGAGTGAACAATGTGTAGTGGAGACTGGAAAACATGTGCAAGATGAACTCTATAAGATCAACTATGTTGTCCTGTAAAGTTCAATATTACCTTTGCAACAATGGTAATTCTTTTGGTTATTTGCATTTGCATTTGCATTTGAATTTGCATGTTGCTTTTCTCCCCTCCAATTGGTATATGCATTAAATTTAATTTAGACACTGTTGGTAATGCTAGTAATGGTGATCGTCTCCATAAAGTAGTTGAACTCCATTTCCAACCATTCTTATTATCCAATGAGCCAACACCAGTTAGCAAGAGCAAGAGCACTTAGACTTATATACCACTTCACAGTGCTTTACAGCCCTTTCAAAGCGGTTTACAGTGTCAGCATATTGCCTCCAACAATCTGAGTCCTTATTTTATCGACGTCAGAAGGTGAGACTTGAACTGCCAAACTGCAGGCAGCTGGCAATCACCAAAAGTAGCCTGCAGTACTGCATTCTCTCTCTCTCTCTCTCTCTCTCTCTCTCTCTCTCTCTCTCTCTCTCTCTCTCTCTCTCTCTCTCTCTCTCTCTCTGTGTGTGTGTGTGTGTGTGTGTGTGTGTGTGAAAATCTTTCCAAAGAAGCTTCTGAATTCCAATAGCAGGTATAAAAAAATAAAGGGACAAGGTTTATCTACTATCCCAAAGTTTCATAATTTTGCTTTTATTCGCAGTTATGCTTTTTCCTAAGCTAAGTAGTCCCATGTTTTAACACCTTCCATTTCTTTTAAACAAGACATAAAAGGATTGAAAATATTGTGTTTTTTCAGATGATGTACACTGGGATTTCACAATCCTGAATAGTTTGGTAACTCATAAATCTTTACTGTTCACCTCTGATCTTTCACAATCATGTTTGGAACTCGTGAAGATGCCTTCAAAGGACTTGTGGAGGTGCCTTCAGATGTACAGCTCTCTGTATGAAGCCTTCTCCACTGCAGACAGGCTGTATTTCTGTAGGATTATCATAATCTTTCTTAAAATGGGAGGGCTGCTTACATAGTCAATTCAGCATGGGGTGTATCACTGATGTGAGATATAGTATCATAGAATTAGAAAAGGCTACAACTATCCCTTTACACAATCCAAGAGTCCCGATTAAAACATCTCCTAGAGAGGTCTGGCCATGACACCCAGTGAAACTAGGGCTACCAAGTCTGGGTTGAAAAAATCTGAATCATCGCAAGATGGCAGGAAATAAATATATAACACTTTTAACTTTTTGCTGCCATTGTATCATTATCCATAATTTTGCAGTGCAAATCTGGTAGTCCTAGTAAAAGCTCCTAAATATTGGTTCCGCTGTAGATAATTTAAGCCGAATCAGCTTTCTTGTTTTCATTTCTATAGATGAAATGCCATTTTGCATATAGTCCAGAATATATTAGCTTTTTTACAACAGTCTATACTATGCATAGAATCAGGCAGTACTTAAATATACAGCCGTGCGAAGGAATTTAGCAATGCCGGCTGGCCCTACTTTATTTTACATATGCTTATTACATTTGCTATATTTGGTATTAGATAAAGCATGAAGGTATTATAAAAAGCCTTCTTGTCCCCTGTTACATTTTTAGCCGTATAAAAGAGATGATTTAAGTGCATGCATTCAAAAATAGCAACTATTGATATGCACACACACTTACTTAGGTACCTACAGAAATAGTAATAAAAAAATCTTCCTGGCACTCCCAGCAAGTATTCTGGAAGTTTGAAGAGACCTCTGGACGTTGTACTCCCAGACATCATCAATATTGGGGAGGTAAAGTGATATATTTCAGGCTCAGCTTTAGACAGCCTAGTTGAAAGCACTGGACACTAGGATTTCTGAGCTCCCGGGGATCTGTTTTTCCACTGGAGAACACCTGTCGTACTCCTTCTGTTGCTCCAGGGCTTAAAAGAAAAGTGCTAGTATGAAGGCTTTGCAGTCCTAAACTGCTAATGCAGTGATGGCGAACCTATGGCACGCGTGCCACAGGTGGCACGCAGAGCTACATCTGAGGGCACGCGAGGCATTGCCCTATGTCAGCTCCAGCGTGCATGTGCGTGCTAACCAGCTGATTTTTGGCCTTCTTTTCGGTCATTTTTCGCCATCCCCAAGCTTCAGGAGACTTTCCTGAAGTCTGGGGAGGGTGAAAAATGGCCCAACGGGCCAACCAGAAGTTTGTTTCCGAATTTCCGGTTGGCCCATTGGGTCATTTTTCGCCGTCCCCAGGCTTCAGGTGGCTTTCCTCAAGCCTGGGGACAGCGAAAAACAACCCAACTGGGCTACGGGAAGTCCGGAGGCTTCAGTGAGGCCTGTGAACATGCGCAGGGGGAGCACGGGGGGGTTGTGCGCATGCTTGGGGGGCAGCGCGGGGGTTGTGCACATACATGGGGGAGGGCATTGCATAATGGGTATGGGCACACACACACGCACGATAGTGTGCGCGCACACACCCTTTTGGCACCCGACCCAAAAAAGGTTCGCCATCACTGTGCTAATGAATATGTATGAAGTAAAAAGGTGGTTGTGTAGAAATGCCCACAATTATCTGTGGCTCCCTGTTAAGTCTTGTTTGAGAAGCAACCCTAGGTGTCTGTAGCAAGTCAGAATGATATATCAAAGGGATACTATTGTGCAAATGGCATGATTATAAAATATTCTTGTGACATCTGAGGTAACTTGTGACATTCGTGTCATGATTTCATGATGCATGTGTTGCCATTTGGCTCATTCAGATTCATCTAAGAACAGCCCAAAGTCTGCTTCTGTATAATGTATTCCAGTGCCCAACCTGCTAAATGAATTACCAACAAAGACTAGAATTCACAATATATCTTGCAATAAAACTATACTACTATGTTGTCAATTGAAGATTCCATCTGTGTCTTATCAGCTTTGAGAAAGCCCATTCAGTAATGTTAATTTTTTTTAAAAAAAGCAACCCATGGGTATATTCCTCTGAAGACATTTTTTGACATTTTTAAAAACACTACTGAGACTTATTACCTTGCAATAGTCTCAGTCCAGAGCAGTAATCAAAGGATGAAAGACAGGTTCCTTCAATTGGATTTGCTGCCCAAGCCATTTGTTAGAGGATTACGAATATGTGAGTTATAGCGCTATTCATTTTAGAAAACTATACTTGTTCCTTGTTTTAGAATAAAAAGAATGTTACATGTAGAAGGAATAAAGATACACATAAAAAGGAGATTGACTCATGGAGGTAGAAACAGTGGCTATTGTGATGATCTTTATGTAGCACTTAGACTTATATACTGCTTTACAGTGCTTTACAGCCCTCTCTAAGCGGTTTACAGAGTCAGCATATTGCAAGAACAGTACCCTCAGCTTTCTGATGAAGTAGAAGAGGGATGGGTATGGAATAAATACATGAAACACAAAAATGCTGCAATAAGAGATGTTTGTTCTGGCACTAGTAGAGTGCTTTAAAGCAGGGGTCTCCAACCTTGGCAACTTTAAGACTTGTGGACTTCAACTCCCAGAATCTCTCAGCCAGGCTGAGGAACTCTGGGAGTTGAAGTCCACAAGTCTTAAAGTTATCTTTAAAGCTCCACAATGGGAAGGACTTCTAAGCACGAGCTTAATGAATAGCTTGATAGATGCACATTTGGATGCAAAAGTCTGGGCTACCACTAGATGGAAATAAAGCGTTATACGATGTTAACTCTTTGCTGTCTTCTAGTGGCCTTTCAGATTTTTGCAGTATTGGATTCACCTGGAAGCACATTGTACCTTTCCCCTCCCCTTTTGAATTGGCTGCAATTCAAGTATTATTCTCTGTGCAGGAATTGCACTTTCCCTGCTAGGAAAGGCAGAAACTGTTTGCACAGCATAGTAACTCTGACTGGCTAAGCCAAAACCAAACAAACCACATAATGTGAGTGAGACTTTTACATTGTAATAAAGCATTTTGTTTGCTTTGGCTTCATATGCTAAGCCAAAGGAAAACAAACTACAATATGACTAAGTGTGATCTGTGAATTAGCCCCCGGAAAAAGTGTCTGTGTGTGTGGCACAGGAGCATCCCCAGGAGAGGTTTTAAAAAGTCAAGATAGTAGCCATGATAATGGAAACCTCTGCATTGACTTGACACACCCCTGGGTGAACAACATTTGAGCAATCATGGACAGCAATCCAGCCTCTCACCTTTCTCTAGAAGAACATGAGATGTGGCAACCAGACCAAAAAAGATGAGGTTAAATTTTTCAGCTTAAGGTGAAAAATCATATTGTCAAAATTTGGTTGCCAAAAGGGTGATTAGCAGGGGTGGGTTCCTCCCAGTTCGGACTGGGTCACCCGAACCGGTAGCGAGCTGCTGGTGACGTCACTGTCGGTGCTCTTCCGTGTGTGCCGCCATCTTTTTTGTATTTTTTGCGCATTTTTCCCCTTCCGCGGCTTGAAAAAGGGCCCGCCCACCTGCGGGTGAATGCCGACCTTTATTTCTTCAACCGAAGCACAGCTGATGAGCTCCTCCGCTGTGTTTCGGGCAAATTCCTGCTTCTGAGCATGCACGGAAGCGAAATAGCACAAGGGGACGCGTGCGCGATGCGAACCGGTGGCGAAGGTAAGTGGAACCCACCCCTGGTGATTAGTGTGTGTGTGTGTGTGTGTGTGTGCATGTGTGCGTGTGTGCGTGTGTGTGTGTGTGTCTGTGTGTGTGTGTGTGATATTTTTGTACACAAAGAAAAGACAAAATAAAATTCATGATACAACATTTGACTCATTGCAACCAAGTCTTGGGGCTCTGGATGGAGAGAACATGCAGCTCAGAGTTGCTGACATGGAAACAGTTTGATGGGTAAATATTTCTTGAGATTAAAAACAAGCAAGCATTTCAATTTCATTAAACCCTTAACATAACAGATTAGAGGGATAGTTAAATTAGTGCAAAGTGTCAATGTGTTTATTTATGGAAATGTTTTTAAATACTTAGGCAGCAGCTTAATTGAAAAACATTTAATATTTTCATATAAAGCACTGCATTAGCCAGAAAAATATAGCACATTTTTAAAGGAAATTAATATGCAAAATCTTGATTATTTGGATCAGTGCAATACTTCGTCTTAACTAGAAAAGGAAAGGAGTTGACTTTGTTTACCTAATTAATTGTCACTACAATATACTAGGACAGCATCTAGCAAAATAGGCATACACATCAGATTGTGACATGAATAGAATAGAATAGAATAGAATAGAATAGAATAGAATAGAATAGAATAGAATAGAATAGAATAGAATAGAATAGAATAGAATAGAATAGAATAGAATAGAATAGAATAGAATTCTTTATTGGCCAAGTGTGATTGGACACACAAGGAATTTGTATTTGGTGCATACGCTCTCAGTGTACATAAAAGAAAAGATACATTTGTCAAGAATCATGAGGTACAACACTTAATGATTGTCATAGGGTTCAAATAAGCAATCAGGAAACAATCAATATTAATATAAATTGTAAGGATACAAGCAACAAGTTACAGTCATACAGTCATAAGTGGGAGGAGATGGGTGATAGGAACAATGAGAAGACTAATAGTAATTGTAATGCAGCCTTAGTGAATAGTTTGACAGTGGTGAGGGAATTCTTTGTTTAGCAGAGTGATGGCGTTCGGGGAAAAACTATTCTTGTGTCTAGTTGTCTTGGTGTGCAGTGCTCTATAGCGTCATTTTGAGGGTAGGAGTTGAAACAATTTATGTCCAGGATGCGAGGAGGTCTGTAAATATTTTCACGGCCCTCTTTTTGACTTGTGTAGTATACTGGTCCTCAATGGCAGGCAGGTTGGCAGTAATTGTTTTTTCTGCAGTTCTTGTCAAGTCTCTCAGAGAAGCTGAAAGTCTGCTGGACTAATCGAATCAACCAGACCTCTTGTTAACGTGTCAGGATTGCTTTTTTGATAAGCACACAGTCAAGTAGAGTAAAGATAGAAGTTCAATAGCAATTTCTCAGTTTCTATTCTATGGAATGTAAGAGTTATCCCCATGTGAGTATGCAAACCTCCCATGGCTGTCATTTTGTGAGCATGTCCTTGAAAATCTAAACATGACCATAGCACAAACACATTTCCCACCTATATTTTATCGGGAGATATTATGGTATGGGATAATTATTTATGCTTGCTTTTATTTCTGCCCTTGAAATTCCTTTTACATTGTTTCTCAGCTAGTCCTTAAGGTTATGTAGGTCAGGGTTTCCCAATCTTGACAACTTTAAGGCGGATGGACTTCAACTTCAACATGCTGCCTGGAAATTCAAGTCCATATGTCTTAATGTTGCCCTGTATCTTAAAGTTGCCAAGCTTGGGAAAGCCTAGTTTATGTTAAAAGAACACATAAGTGCCCTGCTGCAAAGGTAGATGAGTCTTGCATTGATGAAATTAGCAATTCTAGAGCAAACTTTACTATTTTTTTTAAATTCTTCTGTTTTTTATGCAATACTGTAATACCACATTCAAACCAGGGGTGGGTTCCTCCCGGTTTGGACCGGATCGCCCAAACCGGTAGTGACCCGCTGGTGACATCTCTGTCGGTGCCGTTCCGTGTGCGCCGCCATCTTTTTTCCCCTTCCGCAACTTGAAAAAGGGCCCTCCCGCCTGCGGGTGAATTCTGACTTTTATTTCTTCGCCTGAAGCACAGCTGATGAGCTCCTCAGCTATGTTTCGGGCTCGTTCCTGCTTTTGAGCATGTGTGGAAGCAAAATTGCATGAGCGGATACTCAAAACGTCGCGACGCGAACCGGTGACAAAGGTAAGTGGAACCCACCCCTGATTCAAACTGTTGTTTTTCCCAATGGATAATTTCACACATGGAACCTGAAGGTCTGTTGTTGTATGGTACAGTGTTGATTACAGAATACCTCAGCTTTGATTCGCTTGACCTATCTTTTGGTTTGATTCTATGTGAGATTTAATTCACATAATCCACTTCATTAGCTTGTGTTCTGACCGGTTCATCATGAGAATGCTGTCCAATCTATCATGACCTATATGCAAAATGCTTGTAATCTCGACGTGATTGTGAAATGAATGGGATGCTTCCCATTTATATCATCATAGGAATGATGAGATCTCTGCTTGTTATAATTTATAGGCACATCCTGACTTCTATTTGTCATTTCTATGTTGCAAAGATTTCCATGAATAATCCCTCAATTCAGAATTTATATAGTCAACCTGGCTGCAAAACCAAGGTTAATTTGTTCCTTTTACTAGTTGAACTAAAACTCCTTTCTCTTTTTATGAGGATATTGGTCTCATGGGGAAAATTAATTATTGTATTAAACTTTACCTTTAGTTACAGAGGTGTGAAGGAAAAAGAAAGGGAGGTGGAGGCGAAACAAGTCAATATGGCTAGCCAAAAAGATTGATGAAGATCTGAATATTAAGAAAACATGAAGTAATGGAAAGAAGCGAGGTCGCAAAAGGAAATTACAGAGGTGTAGCCTAGAACTATCACGATGATATCAGAAAACAAAAGCTTTTAATAAATTGAGGTTATCTAGTAATGCTGAAAAGAGCTACCAATTTCTTGGAGAAGGTAAAATGATTTCTAATAAAGATATGGTGAGCTAGACATCCCTAAAGGAGCAGGGATGGTATTATGGCAGAAGCTGGTGGCTAAGAGAGTGGACCTTGGCCAGCAAAATCTCTCTAGACAAAGGAGAGATTGTGATATCACTCACATGTATTCTGGACAGCTCACTCACAAATAGACTGCCAGAACTGAGCAGTCAGCTAGGTGTCAGGTGACTGGGAGTCAAGGGATTCCAACTAATCTTATAGTTGTAATGGACATAATGTTTGGTTGAGCTTCATTTCTTAATGTCTTTTTGAATTACCGTACTACATTTTTTGCTGCTTTTCATATATTAAGACTCTTCAGACCAGCAGGTGTTATTGCATTCACTGGATAAGTTTCCTTTAACTCTTAATGAAAGAGGGGTTTTTTAGGATGTAGAAAAATTCTTTGGGGGGAAGTATAAATGGCAAAAGGGTTAGTATTATTTTTGGAAAGTTATAAATGGACCAAGGGTTCAGTTGAATTTGAGTTAAGATTTTGAAATTAATTATAAGAATCCATCCCATAGGAAATGGCTTTGTTTTGAATTCTAAAAAGACAAAAAAAATTGATAGGATGGGACTTTGAAAGTTGGACACTAAGTGGGAGTCAGGAGGAATTAAATATTACAATTAAAATAAAAAAAACATTAAATCTACTTGCTGACAAAGCAACCAAATTCTTTAACGTTTGATTATTGAAAGATATTTGTGAACAATGGACTCAGAAGTTAATTTTAAGAATATCTGCCATCAAAAATAGACTGAGTAAATGATGTAATAGAAGAATTTTATCGGACAAGACTGAAATAAATTTGAATGTAATTTAAAAATGGTAGGTTACAATAATGTTATGGAAAAAGGCAATATATTATATGTACCAATGAAACCAGCTAATGTCTTAATAATTAAAAGGGATGTACAAATAACAAACCAGAAGAGTGAGTTGGATAATTTTCCTATATTGGCTTTATGAAGGAGACCTGTTAAAATTATGAAACACTTGGTGAACAAAGACAAAGAAAGGAAACCAATCAAGTTTTAAGATATCATTTGAACAGATGAAAAATTGAGATTGTTCAAAGGGAAAGAATATAAAGTTGGTTTACTTGATCAAGTTTAAAGTAGATATGTTATTATTTCTGGTAACCCTTAATATGCTTTTGCTGACTAGGATTAAATGATGAGGTTTTAGGGATTTGTTTATAGTTAAAAACTGAGATATGGGATGTAGAAATTGTTTGTTGAATTTTAAGGGAAGGTGATAAACTGTTACAATTGTCTATAGTTATGAAGTTATTATAGTAATGAAGAGGGAATTTACTTCTTTACATATTTCTTTTCTTTTTCTATGTTATTACTTTTTCCTTTTTTATTTGTTTATTCTTTTCATTCATTTATTTTTTTAGTTTATTAGTTTTTATCTGTATAACTGTAGTGCTTAATAAAATTATTACAAAATAGAAATGAACTGATGACCTCTCAGATGACTGCAGAAGAAATATTACCAATGATTTCAAAGAGAGCTAAAGGAAAAGCCCGATCATTATAGTTCTGAACACCTGGAAAGATAATAAACAATCAGTCTGGAAATTACAATGAGGAAATTTCCAAAGGTCAGCATGGATTAGACAAAAAGAAATCTTGCCAAGTTAATCATTTAATTTATTGATTGGGTAACGATTGTGGGAATGTTGGAGACATAATATACCATGACTTCAACAAAGCATTTGACAAAATACCCCAATGGCATGCTGATGAGACATCTAGATGAATGACATGACAATTAACTTGAAACATACTTGGCTCAAAAATCATACTCAAAGGGTACTCATTAGGGAAGTATCACATGGGATGTTACAAGGATTAAATAACCCTATACACATTATTATTTTTATTTATAAAGTATTCAAAAGAGATATAGGTAATGCTTTGCAGATGATATAAAACTAAGTAAGATAACTGAAAATCTAATCGAACTTTATACACTGTGATATATTAGGGTAACAAATGCCTTTGTAAGGGGAAAGAAAGTGGAGAAATAAAATTCAAAACAACTTAGATAAGTTGGAGAAATAAGCTGAAAATAACAAAATGAAATAGAGATAAGAGCAAAAACTAAATAAGTGATATATGGTGCAGAATACTTACGTTGGTACTTATGAAAAAGATTTTGTAACAGCAGTTCATTGCATAATATAAATCTGCAGTGTGGTATTGCTGCAATGAAGGGAAATGCAATTTTAGCTGCATCAACAGAAATAAATTTCCAAAACATGGAAAACAATGTTTGGTCCACCCTTACACTCAATATACTGTATCTAATGTGAGACACCATACTTTAAGAGTGGTTTGAGACAAAATGGAACCAATTGAGGAAAATGCAAGAAAAATTACTAGAAGACTAGAAATTAAGTTCTATAAAGAGAGATTAAAAGAGTTTTGTATGTTTATCCTGAGAGACATGAGAAGGATGTGAAAATACTATATAAATACCTGAAAGTATGTCACAAAAAAGATCGCGACCTTAAATAATGGATTTTAGCCAGGCAGATTTTAGCTATAAGCGAGGGGGGGAAACTTATTTATTTTATTTTATTTGTTTTTGTCAAATACATATTGGTGATATACATAGATATAACATTGTTTATATACGTAAGATGGGTACTAATAAAAGGCAACATTAGGACAGGGACGGTAGGCACACTGGTGCGCTTATGCACGCCCCTTACTGACCTCTTAGGAATCGGGTGACGTCAACAGTGGACAGTCTAAGGGTAAAGTTTTGGGGGTTTGGTGATGAAACCACAGAGTCAGGTAGTGAGTTCCAGCCATTAACCACTCTGTTGCTAAAGTCGTATTTTCTACAGTCAAGTTTGGAGTGGTTCACTTTGAGTTTGTATCTATTGTGTGCTCGTGTATTGTTGTGGTTGAACTTTCTAACACTAAGAGAAGTTCAATAGGAATCAATTATCTGAAAAGTATCCGAATAGTTACTGAGATGTATTTTTTAATTATGAGCAGCCCATTTGATTCCCATTGGTCGTTAGAACTTTGATGTATTTTAAACTATAAGAATTACTAAGTTTCCTTATTTCCCTGTTTCCTTGCCAGTGATTTTTCTTTTCTTTCTCCATTTTATCTTTTTGAAATGGTGACCCTGAGATAAAGGGCTCTTCCGTTTCTAATAGGTGCCTTTTCAGCTTAAATAGTCTGTTGTTGTTGTTGTTGTTAGTTGCAAAGTCATGTCCGACCCATCGCGACCCCATGGACAATGTTCCTCCAGGCCTTCCTGTCCTCTATCATCCTCTGTAGTCCATTTAAGCTCGCGCCGACTGCTTCAGTGACTCCATCCAGCCACCTCATTCTCTGTTGTCCCCTTCTTCTTTGGCCATCAATCTTTCCCAGCATTAGGCTCTTCTCCAGTGATTCCTTCCTTCTCGTTAGGTGGCCAAAGTATTTGAGTTTCATCTTCAGGATTTGGCCTTCTAAAGAGCAGTCAGGGTTGATCTCCTCTAGGACTGACCAGTTTGATCACCTTACAGTCCAAGGGACTTGCAGGGTAGTCTCATAGAAACCTTTTAATACATAAAACAATTCATTGCAATGAAATGTTCAATTTTTAAAAAGACCTCTCATGCATACACCCAAATATAAGAAAGAAAGAAGCTGCTCCTTTTACCATAGTTCAGGAATGCTATGTCAATTATTCTCATAATGCATCCACTCAGCCCTAAGAATCACAGAAAGGATGCTTAGAATTCCATTTGGAGATAGAAACAAAAAAAACTACTCTGAAATTCTGGATAGAAAGTTAGATATTAGATAGGAAAATAGAAATTCTGGATGGACAAGTGTGTAAACATCTCTGCAGTATTTCTAATTTGTTCTAAGTAACTTATTTATTTCCCATTTCATTAAAAAAATTCTATGTATGTGTGTTAATAGGTAGATGCTCATTTGTGAATATTGTTGTCATTTATATCAGGGAGATTAGTTCCCAGAATAGAGGCTTGCGTAAAAATAGAAAACTATATTAAAAGTCCTGGACACATCGTATCTATCCCCAAAATATGACACTTTTCCTGGCATCCAACAACTGGGCTTACATAATGAACACTTCCAGTTCTGTTGAATAGTCATTGAGTGCTCAGAGAAAAGAATGTTTTTGGTGGTAGGTGATGAGTGTATCTCTTATTAAAATGTAAAACTGTTAACTGAAAAGGTCACAGTATGCTTGTTTTGTTCTAGAATGTGGTTAACTTAAGTTCACTTCACTTTGGGGGGGTTTAATTTATTTATTAATTATTTTAATGTAATTATTTTTATATTAATTAATTATTTAATTAATTAATTTTATTAAGTTACTCCATTTACAATTAAAATGATAAAAACTAATACCAAAACCCCAAGAAAAATAGAAAATGCAGGAAAAAACTAGAAAAGAAATAAAAAAGACTTTGGTAAAGAAAAAGAAAAGAAATATATAAAGAAACGACTTTCCTCTTCATCACAAGTATAAATTATTTTAGTAGTTTATCACCTTCTCTTTTAAAAAAAATAATCTTTCCCATATCCCATATCTTAGCTATTAAAAAATCCTTAAAACCTCTTGTTTCAGTCCTTATCAGCAAAATTCCATTAAGGGTTACCAGCAATAACAACATATCTCTATTTAATTTTGATCAAATACACCAATTTTATATTCCTTTCTTTCATTTGATTTTTAGTTCAAATAAAGACCTTGAACTTGATTTCTATTCATTTTTTCTTTGTCTCCCCACCCAAAAAAAATCTTCAAAACTTTAACAATCCTTTTTTGTAAATCAAATATGGAAAAATATTCAGGTTGCTCTATTGCTTTGTTATTTATACATTCTGTTTAATTATGAATACATCCGCTGGCTTTTTTTTTTGTATGCCCAGTGCAGCATCTTTTTCCATATCATTTCTGTAGGGGGTCATTTTTAAACCTATTTTCAAATTAGTCTCAATCTTATCAGATATAGTTTGTTCCTCTTTCATAATATACTAGCTGATAACCCAGCGTTGCCTGGGTATTTATAGACATTGAAGTGTTTGTCTGACATGGAGCCATTGGGGGGCCTTTCTTCCCCCTACTCCCATGCCCATCATCCCTGCCCTTGCCCTTCCCCCTTCCATGCGCTCCTCTTTCCTGCCCTTTCTATGATCCTGGCACTTTGCCCCAAATCCACCAGGGGGCGCCATCTGCCTCTGACAGGGAGCCATTGAGAGGAGCCTTTCTTCCCCTACTCCCATGCTCACCATCCTTGTCCTCTCCCTTCCCCCTCCCATGCGCTCTAGGACGCCGCACTCACTCTCCTTAATGGCCCAGGCCTTCCAGAGTTATGCTGGAAAACACAGACACACACACACACACACACCAAGGGGTGCTAGGCGTGTCTTATCCCCACAGTATTTTTTCCAGAGGGTAAGTCATCTGTGTACCAAGTTTGGTTGAAATTGCTCGAGCCGTTCCAGAGTTATGCTGGAACATACATACATACATCCTTTTTTGTATATATAGAAGATTTTGAACACAGTCTCTTTATACAGGCAGACATTCTTAAAATTAACTTTGGGGGCCATTGTTCAAAAATAGCATTCAAATATCCAGTGGTAAAATATTTTGCTTCATTCTGTATTAGTAAGTCAAATTTAAGTGTTCTTATATTAATTATAATCTTTAGTTTGTTCTGGATCCTTCTAGTGTCCAATGCTTAAAGGCTCATCCTATCTTTTCTTCAAGTATTCAAGCATTTTCCCATGGGAAGGCTGCTTACAATCCATTCCAAAATCTTATTTCAAATCTATCTGGACCCTTAATCTGCTTGTAGCTTTTCAAAATCAAAGTTATAATTACCATCTTGGTGTTTATCCCATTTTTTTCTAAAGCCTCTACCCTTGTGTTTAATTTTTTTCCCACTGAGGATCGAAGGAAATTCACATGGTGCTCTAAAATATACTAATCCAAAAGTTCCTAATAGCTGAAAAGTAATTAACAATCAAGATCCAAAAATGAGTAGAAAATGAAGTATGCAAATCTAGTGTCCTTTTTCAAGGTGCTGACGGTGGTTACAGTAAGAAGGATATTCCATAATCTTCCAGAGCTTTAAACCCACCAGAGATCACTATCTTGCATTCTCCTACTGAGGAGCAACTATCTGGAGCACTTGTGGATGATCTCAAGTATCTCCTTGTCTGGACAGGAATTATAAAGAACTGGACTACTCACTCATTCTGCTGTGGTTGTCAGCTCTGCTTTTAGCATAGCCATCCTCATTTTGCCATTTCATTCTTTTAAGTCCAAATCCACTTCATTTTTAATGCAAATTGCAGATTATTTCCATTTTTAATAAAGTATTCCCATATTTCCATGAGTCATGTTAAGCAATATTAACATTTTAAAATTAATATTAAGTAGCATCTATTCAGACCTTCTGTAGCCTGAAAGGAACACATGATGATCTGAGATGTATGTGTGTATGTATGTGCTACAACACAGGCAGAAAACTGGCAAATGTGTTTCACACACTAAAATAGTTTTTATTAAATTATTTTAGAAGTTTAATAAAGAAGAGTCTTTTCTGCCATGGCTCCTGACCTCTGGAATATTGTGCCACCCCAAGGTGAAATCCACAGCCACCCTTTTGGCCTTCCAAAATGGACTTGAAGAGACGGTACTGCCACCAGGCCTGGGATGCCAAAGGAGTTTGTGGCATTCTGGAGATGGTTAATCCTCATTTCTCCCCAGTGCACACTTTGCTGCCTTTCTCTCCATTTTGGTCAATTTAATTTTCATTGAATTTTAAATTTCAGATCTCTATTTATTGTTTTAATGTTTTATATGGCATTTGTATTAAATAAGTGTAAGGCACCTAGAGTCACCTTTGGTGAGATGCAGGGGCAGGTTCCTAATTTTTTTACTACCACTCTGTGGGCGTGGCTTATTTTGTGGGTGTGGCTTGCCAGCCATGTGGCCTGGTGGGCGTAGACCTCGGGAGCTTGGCAGTGGCCGGAGAAGCGGGGGGGCATTGCCCACCCGCAACGTAGCCCCCCCGCAGCGGGAGCAGCAAGACCACGGCAGTGGTTCTTCTAGGAGGCTCCATCCGGCCTGAATGGTTCTCCCCATTCGATGATTCTAGGCTCCTGCCGCCCGTTCCCCCTCCCCTCAGCAGCTCGAGAAGCCTCGAACGTGCGAAAATGCCTAGGATCATCACCGCGCGTTCGTGGCTTCTTGGACTGCTGAAGGGAGGGGAATGGAGATAGCTCCTGCTGCCCGTTCTTTCAGCGTCTCACGCACTCCCTCAGCCATCCTCCCCTGCTTGGACTGACAGTGGGGTAGGAAGGCAGCGCATGTGCAGTGCTGGAAGCTCGGCACAGAAGAAATTTTTTTTTAAATTAAAAATTTTTTTTTAAAAAAATGGTGGTGCCCAGGCACCGGCAACCAACCACACCGGTACTTCCAGCACTGCGCATGCGCTGCCTTCCTACCCCACAGTGATGTCACCAGCGGGCCGCTACCGGCGCTATAGAGTGAACCGCACTGGTAGGAACCTCTCACTGAGATGGGTAGCATATAAATTTAATTAAATAATGAATTAAAGATTGGATCAAACTAAAAGGAAGAAGGGTTATAGAAATATGCGGTTTATATGAGATGGCTAACAATGTTCATTACAGAAAAAGCAGGAATAATCTGTTCCGTGGTTAAGCTGGAACTATTTTATCTATTTCAAAAACTGGCTAAAACATCCAGGGTGAAAAACTAGACTCCTGGTAAGCAAAATAACTTCTTTTTGAGTTGAGTCCAGTCCTGAAATGATGTTGCAATTAGTTATTGCCTGAAAGCTGTGTGGGTTGGTTTCCTAAATCAAATTACTACAACATGGTTTGAATTCAAGAAAGTTAACAAGCAATGTTCTGCTATAAAGAATTATGCTGCAAAACTGCAGTAAGACAAAACAATCCTGATGAAGTTGCTGTGGCAATCATGTTTACAGCCATTTAATCAAAGGGCTTGAATTTAAGAGGTTACTTTCCTTTGAATTATGTTTTGAATCCAAGACAATGTTTTTACAGGCTCTGAAAGCAGATAAAAGAATGCTTAAATTATTTGCTTTAGCTGCAGCTTGGATTAGGCACGCATAGGCTCTACATTATTAGCCTCCTTCATAAGCCATTCCTCTCAACTTTCTGTACATTCCTGGAGGGGAAGAGAATTGTAAAAGCTAGTCCTGTCCTGCTCAACCTAACCCTGTACGTTTTGAATGCACTTGGATGAATATAGTTGGAAAATGCTTCCTGCAATTGGTAACTCTACTCCATCTTCAGTAGAGATGTGTCTACTGAACTCTAAAAATGACTAGGGGGAGGGGGAATTGGCAGGAAAAGAATACTGGAAGCAGGTCTATTAGCCAAAAACCTTAATCCTTTATCCGCTGAATATATTACCTAGCCTGGTAATGAAATGTTTGGAAACCAATCCACAAGCTCGGAGAACGAACCTTCACTCTCACCTTAATCCTTCCCACAAATTCTTTGAATGTGTAAGTTATATTGTAAACTGCATGATATCAATGTGTTAAAAGTCATCTCTTCTGATACCAGAAATGCTGCAAAGCAAAAGGCCAGCCTCTAGTACCATCTTTATTTGTTAGAACAGGGATGTGAAACTCAAGGGGCTTAGATCTGGCCTGTGGGGCCGCCCTGGAAATAGCAAAGGACCAGCCTGCGGTGTCTCTGCCAGTGAAAAAGGAGCTTTCAAGGGCTGCGCGTGGCCCTCCCAAGCTCTGTTTTTGCTGGCAGAGGGTTGCAGGAGGCCATCCTAGCTGAAAACAGAGATCATGAGAGCTGCGCGTGGTCCCCTCGAGCTCCATTATCACTGGCAGAGGGTTGCAGGAGGCCGTCGCAGTCAAAAACGGAGTTTGGGAGCCCGTTTTCACTGGCAGAGTGCTCGGGCCACCAAAGGCACCCCCAACATAAGTGATGTCATGCTGGCCACGCCTACCCTGACCATGCTCACCCCATCCCCCTGAGGTCAAACACAACCCTGATGCAGCCCTCAATGAAATTGAGTTTGACACCCCTGTGTTAGAATACTTCCGGATCCTGTCCCTTTTAGGGTTTCTCAGAAATGGATGGGGTAATGCAGCGTTATACATGGAGGGGGGAGTCAAGAGGGGCTTCCCCACCTTTTGTGTTATTTTATATGAGCAGGCATATACATTGTTTAAATAAATAAATAATGTTTCACCATTGTGACACAAGCTCTTTTAGTTCTTGACTCATGAGATCAAGTGAAGCATCCAATCCTGTGGACATTCTGGGCAATAGCTTTCACCAGTACTTTGATTAGTGGTGTGTCCCTTTGCTTTTCAAAAAGACCAGCTGAAGTGGTAAACAACATCGACAAGCACATTTATGATACTTATTTCTCAAAATTCCCAAAGTATACATTGGGTCCAAAGCTAGCTTCTTAGTAATGTGGGGATTTCATTTCTGAACAGGGTTAATCACTCCCTCTTACCAGAGAATCATATCGCTTCTGTAGGACCCAATGGTATGAGTAGAAGAATGAAGCTTAAACATAATATATCCTTGAGATATGTTGATAGCTCCTATTTAGAATACAACCACCCTCATCCTGATAATTTGGGGTTGCTCCTCATCAGGAGTAAAATGCTCCCGGTTCTGGCAGGCCAGTCGATCATCGTAGAGCTGATAGAGCCGATAGCGATCGCAGCACAAGGCTTCCCCCACCCGCTTCCCCCACATGTCTGGACACCGCCATTTGGGTTCTTTTACCCTCTGTGCATACGCAGAATGCTTTGTGAAAAGAATGTGAAAAATATAAATACAACTTAGTACACATTACTAAAAACCGGTGGGGAAAACCATTGGGATGAAAATATTAATATAACTTATTAAAATGGAAATCACCAGATAATGGAGGAGGAGCAGTGGTTTTTTATGTGATGGCAATTCACACTTATACGAAGATCCAGGAATCTGAACATTTAGAATATTTGGAGCATAAGTAAGGGAAAACAACAAGATTATATCAATGTGCTATAGACCACAAGCCAGGCAGAAGATCTGGATAATGCCTTTCTGGACCAGATTACAAAACTTTCAGGGAGTAGAGACAAAGTGGTAATGGGAACCTTCAAAAACCCAGACATTAGTTGGAAAATCAATTCAGCCAAGACTTCAAGATCCCATAAATTCTTCAGAGATGCTACTGATTATTTTATTTTCCAAGAGGCTAAAATAGAAATAAGGAGATAATCTCTCCTATATTAGATCCTAACCAATAGGGAAGAGACAGTTGAAGTGGGAGCTTTGAGAGGAAGTGACAGTATTATCTTGGGTTTCAAGACACTACAGAAAGAGAAGTTGAAGTTCTAGATTCCATGAGAATCAGCTTAAAAGTAATAAGTGAATTTATGGACAGAAATTGTTACATTACAGGTCAGACCGGAGGATAGCATAGCTTTGCAATGACCAAAAAAAAATGGAAGTTAGTGTAGAAAAATGTTGTGGATAAAAATGGAGTTAAAAGGGACATTTATATAAAATGGAAGGCAAGTATAATTACCAAGGAGGAATACCATAAATGTTTCAGGAGAAGACAGTCAGATCTTATATCTCTGTGCTGTTCATTAAATAATCTGCACATTTTCCTCTCTCGTTTGCAAGTTCCCCCCCAAAAGGGTACCCCTGTTTTAAGAATCACATTAATTTTAATGAGTGGATTCATTAAAACATTTTCAAAGGCTCTCATGAAAGCCCCAGAAAATTCTGGTTAATGAATAGCAAGGGACTCACCTGAGATATCAAACTGCTTCTGAATCATTTTGGAAGTGCGCACAGCTGTACTGATTAGTCATGCATGGAGTTGGATTATTAGTGAGTTCTACCACAATACCAATCTTTCCACTTGCTAATAATTCTCAGTTCAATAAACCACCCTGCAATTTGTTCATAATGTTTTCCTCATCTGCAGACTTTAAACAGTTTCAATCCAGTATTGTCTACATATTGCAAGTTGGGCGCTTGAAGAGAGGTTTTTTTTCAGCCAATCACTGCTCTGTCCAAACTAGCGAATCAGCGGAGTGCAGAGAATATTAACCAATTATTGCTCATTTTTTCCATTTCAAATTGACCAATTGTTGACTGTGCAGACTTCAGCACTGTGAGATTTCTTTTTTCTTTTTTCTAATCTATAACAAGGGTGATTTCAGGAAAATACTTCATTGATTTATGAAATTATTGATAAATGCATTGCACAGCCCCAAAACTTTCTGTTCCCCATCACGCAGGTGAGGTTTTTATAGGTAGCTCTGTTAATGTGTTATCTATGCAAATCCAGAGAAGATCATATAAAAGTAGTGTGCAGGAACAGACTAAACTTCTGGAATTGCCAGTAAAGCAAAGCAACTGTACATGAATGAGCATGTTAAGATGACCTAAGAAAACCTTTAAAAAGCCACATCAGGTTCTTCAGAGGATTGAAGTGTTGCCTGAGCGCTTGAAGGAATTGTACTTTGTTCACACCAACTCACTTTATGAGTTCAAATACTTTGCATGGCCCTATTTTCTAGTAATATAAATGTAAATATTGTGTTGATTGAAGCCTGCATTCAGCACTGTGTTCTCATTAAAAAGCTCATTTAAAAAAATGCTGCTAGATGAACCATCTGCATAAAATGTGGTAGAATGGAATGACTTATATTTTGAATATCTTCTTCCATAATGATAGCCCCCAGGAAGGAGGCAGTCTTTTTTTGGCAATATCCTTCCTGAATTTCTTAGTTCAGGCCAAATTCCCATGATGTTAGTGAGCCACTGGTCTTGCCCTTCATCAGTAGTTCATGCTTTTGCATCATATTGATATATGTAGATCAGTGGTGGGTTGCTACCGGTTCGCTCGGGTTCGGGTGAACGGTAGCGGCGGAGGGAGGCTCCACCCACCCGCCAGGACCTCATCATGGACGATCTGCGCCTGCGCAGAAGCTTCTGCACATGCACAGAAGTGGTGTGCGCGTGCACATCTCCAAACTAGCAAAGGTAAGTGAAACCCATTACTGATGTAGATCCATTGATTTCAGTTTCCATAAAAGACCAGACTGACTGCTCAAATAGTCATTTCAAGGGAAAAAAACCAAAATGAAAGCAGTGAGTGAATAAATGATCCCAAGGGAGGGTGAGGGGGAGGGGGAGGGGGAGGGGAAGAAGAAGAAGAAGAAGAAGAAGAAGAAGAAGAAGAAGAAGAAGAAGAAGAAGAAGAAGAAGAAGAAGAGGAAGAGGAAGAGGAAGAGGAAGAGGAAGAGGAAGAGGAAGAGGAAGAAGAAGAAGAAGAAGAAGAAGAAGAAGAAGAAGAAGAAGAAGAAGAAGAAGAAGAAGAAGAAGAAGAAGAAGAAGAAGAAGAGGAGGAGGAGGAGGAGGAGGAGGAGACATCAGTTACTGACATGATAAGAAAAGCTCCCATTTCGCACAAATTCCATTTGGAATTTGGAATTATTTGCCTATTCCCATCTTTTAGTCTGCTGGGCTTTAAAGTAAACCCTTTGTTTTATGAACTGGAATGAATTCAAGTAACCACAGGTTTAGTATGAACAGCAGGAATGAGGTAGCTAACAGAAAAACTCTGACATACAGTATATATGCATATTATTCTTACAGTCAAAAATATATAACCACTGGTCAAAATATATATTTTTCATAAATCTTTCAGCTTATTTTTTGCTTGTCTTTTTCTCTCTGCATCCCTTCTACAATACATTCCTTTAGATTTATTTTAATAACATTTCATATTGCTTTTTATTAATTTCTCCTAAATCACTAACATTAACTTTTCCTTAAACTAGTTGACCTTGTGTCACCATACTTGATCCAGAGAATTTGCCGTGCTTAAAGTGTTCAAGAGTTTCTGGTCGGCGGGAGATTATTACTTTTTTTAATACTTGTATGATATAAATGCCAAAACTATCATCACTGTCTGAAAAGAAGAGAATATTGGTTTATATCACATTATTTGCTAAATTGTTTTCAGATGATGAATGTGGTTGTTTTATATCTTGGAAGAAAATTCTAACGCATTATATATTTCAAAATTTGGATGCCTATAATGTTTCAGGCTGTTCCATTTACAACTTTCTGTTCAGCAGTTTATCAAAAGTGTGTCCCTGTCTAAAGGCCAACAAGATCTCAAGGTTCCTAGAAGCTGGATTTGTTGGGAACATGCCATGGAAACTATAAATGCTATTCGTTCTTGTCAAAGGATAAGGCTGCTGAAACTCCTTGAAACAGAATTATGTTGCTAATAAATATATAAATCAATTAACCATTTGGAAAACACCAATTCAGAAATTAGAGACTCTACACGGTTAGTATAATGTCATGTAGAAAACAGCCTCATATTTTGAGGTATACAGTAATAATCCATTCAGAGAGATTTGCCTAACATTCATCTGGTGATATTTTTAATACTAAACCCATTGGTCTCCGGGTACAATTCAAGGTGTTGATCATCATCTTTAAAGCCCTACATGGCTTAGGCCCAGGTTACCTCTGGGACCGCATCCTACCTCACACTTCCCTTCGACCGGTTAGGTCCCACAGAGCGGGCCTCCTCCGGATCCCGTCAGCCAAACAATGCCGGCTGGCGGGGCCTAGGGGGAGGGCCTTCTCTGTAGGGTAAGGTGACCAGACGTCCCGATTTTGGCGGGACAGACCCACTTTTTTACCATTTGTCCCGCGTCCCGCCCGCCTTCTAAAAAGTCCCGATTTTTTCAAAGTT
This sequence comes from Diadophis punctatus similis, assembly GCA_023053685.1. NCBI lineage: Eukaryota > Metazoa > Chordata > Lepidosauria > Squamata > Dipsadidae > Diadophis > Diadophis punctatus. The sequence continues at coordinate 25,309,854 of JALIGW010000002.1, forward strand.
TGCCCGACTAGGGCATTCTTTCAAAACATCAGCCTGAAAGGCAGCAGGCCTCTCAGCTCGGGCCGGCCGTGGGCGGCGTTGGCGGCGGGCGGGCGTCCCGCTTTGTTGACTCCTCCGGCGGTGGCTGGAAGCTGGGGGGAGGGGGAAGTGAGGCTGCTCCTCCTCTCCTTCCCCCGCCCCATCCCTAGCCCTGCCCTCGGAGGCGCTGCTGCGGTTGGGAGGGGTGAGGGACGAGGAGCCGTCGCTGCTTTGAGTTTACGAGCGGCGCAAACAGCCCTTCCTCGTCCCCCTCCCCTTTCTTCCCCCTGTCGCCTCGCTGCCGCCGTTGCCCTGGGGCCGGGCAGGCGACCGGGAGACCGCGGCGCTTGGATGCTTGGAGCAGGTAAGCTGCCGGCTGCCTCCTTTCCCCGTCTCCCGCCTCCCGTTCGTTGCTTGCCAGCCCGGCCGAAGGGAAGGCGGGAGGCGAGGAAAGGCCTCCCGAAAGGAGGGGAGGCTTCGGGAGCCCGCCTCCCTTTTGGGAGGCCTTTCCTCGCCTCCCGCCTTCCCTTCGGCCGGGCTGGCAAGCAACGAACGGGAGGCGGGAGACGGGGAAAGGAGGCAGCCGGCAGCTTACCTGTCGCGAGCTGCAGGCATCCAAGCGCCCTCCCGCTTCCCCCCCCTCCCCCCCCACCTCACCTGGACGCCGACATTTGCTGTTTTGCCCTCTGCGCATGCGCAGCGTTCTGCGCATGCGCAGAGGGCAAAACAAATGGCGGTGCCCAGGCGCCCCCGCCCCCGTCCCGCTTAAAAAAAAATATCTGGTCACTTTACTGTAGGGGCTCCTGCTCTCTGGAACCAACTACCCCAGAGATCAGAGTTATCCCCACCTTGCTGGCCTTCCGAAAAGCCATAAAGACATGGCTCTTCCTGCAGGCGGGGTGACTTTGAGACTACTTTCCCCCATGTATGCATGTTACTGTATGTTGTTTTAGATACTTTTGAAAATTGCTTTTAATAATTTTAATGTTTAGTTGTTCTTTAAAATGTTGTACGCCGCCCTGAGTCCTCAGGGAGTAGGGCGGCATAGAAGAACATCTAAATAAATAAATAAATAAATAAATAAATAAATAAATAAATAAATAAATAAATAAATAAATAAATAAATAAATAAATAAATAAATAAATAAATAAATAAATAAATAAATAAATAAATAAATAAATAAATAAACAAACAAACAAACAAACAAACAAACAAACAAACAAACAAACAAACAAACAACCACCTTTATATTTTTATCAATTTTTTTGTACATGTTTGCTGCTGTGCATCATTGTGATACAATTTTATTTCTAAACATTACACACACTTACATAAATATAGAATAAAATTCTCTTTTGGAGTACGAGTGGGAACTCTTGTGATCTCCAGAACTATCTTGCTGTGATACCTCAGCAAACCTGATTTTCCTTTATAATACTGTATTTTGGACATGGGATTCTGGAAAATATATGTCTTAGAATAATATTGATATCATAACTGATCTTCCAAAAATTCAACAATGAAAACTATTACTTTTCCCATAAGATTAATGTGTTGTTTATGGGTTATATTTTTCTACTGCTGATTACATTTGCTTGAACTGGATCCTTATCACCAGCAGAACCTTAGGAAACTGGATTTTATAATCCTTTCATCTGTGTAATTTATTTATATCTCAATGCAGCAAAGTCTGAAGCATTGCTCATGTCAAATTTAAACTTCATAGACAGAAAACTTTCACTGTAATGTGCTTGGACAAAGTTCTCATTATAAACTTAGTGTTTTAAAATATAAATTCAAACGCTACCATTGGATAATTGGACAAAGGGGGATTTCTTCATCAGATGTTAGTCATCCCAATAAGACTTTTCCAGGAAGTCAATTTCCTTGGATTAAATCCATTCTGAAACATTATTCCTTCTATAACCTTATTTGACATTGGGTTGATAAAACAACTCTAGGAAATGACATTGGAGTTATGCTTTATTAACACTTACAAACAGTCATTTTTCAGGAGACAACTATTTCTAGCATTGTCCAATGTATTCATTCTTAGACTACTGCGCTTCCTACCAATATGTATCGAAAATGACTCATAAATTAATGTCAGAAATAACAAAAAGGGTTTTGATGGTAGAGAATGTCTCTAGCTTAGGACTGAAATGTTAGGTTGCAGGGGTTTTCTGAGTTTGGTTTCCCATTGGCAGATGTTAAAATACCTGCCAAGATAACATCTTTAGTGCTATCATCTTGGGGAAGTGAAGTTAGTTGGTCAACAGGGGTGGGTTCTAACTTACCTTGCTGCCGGTTCGCTTCCTCCCGCGCCGCGTGGCCACAGTGCAGTGCCAAAAAATATGAATTTTTTTTAAAAGTCAAAAACAAGATGGCGATGCATGCACAGTGCCGGAAACTCAGCTTCTGTGCATGCTCAGAAGAAAAAAATTTCAAAAAAATTCAAAAACAAGGTGGCGGCACCCACGGACTGGCACCGACTGAACCGGTTCCATGATGTCACCGTGACATCACCAGCAGGTCGCTACCAGTTCGGGCGAACCGGCAGCAAGGAGAAACCCGGAGAAACCCACCACTGTTGGTCAAGTGTACAATATATAGTTGCTTGTCCTACTAATCTTGTGTGTGATTAGGTATATTGCAGAGGTGGGTTTCCCCCGGTTCGGACCAGTTCGCCCGAACCGGTAGCAACCCACTGGTGACATCACAGACCCAGTTCGGTTGGTGCCGGTCCATGGATGCTGTCATATTTTGGGGGAAATTTGGGGGGGGGGAATTTTTTTTAAAAAAAATTCTGATTTTTTTCTTCTGCGCATGCACAGAAGCCAAGTTTCTGGCACTGCACATGCACCACCATCTTGTTTTTTGCTTTTCTGGGGGGATTTTTTTTTTGAATTTTTGGCACTGCGCATGTGCGTGCGCGCAAAGCGCGCGCACGGCCACGCAGCACGACCACATGGTGCAGGAGGAAGCGAACCAGCGGCAAGGTAAGTTAGAACCCATCTCTGGTATATTGTGTTGTTGTTATTGTTTTCTAAATGATTGACATGTTATCTCCTTCTACTGATGCAGTACCCTTTATGTTTATCTAAGTGTTGGTTAAAAGTCATGTAATAAAGGGGGAATTCTTTAATATTATGGGTATCCCTACAGCAAAAATTAGTGCACATAACCTTAATTCTTTCTAGATTCTATAGTCATTCTACAGTAATAGACTACTTTTATAATAGCAATAGCAATAGCACTTAGACTTATATACCACTTCACAGTGCTTTACAGCCATCTCTAAGCGATTTACAGAGTCAACATATTGCCCCCAACAATTTGGGTCCTCATTTTACCTAGCTCGGAAGGATGGAAGGATGAGTCAACCTTGGTTAAATAATGGTTAAACCACTGGGTTAAGAACAGACATATGCAAGTTTAAGTCTACACTCTGCCTGCACTACAGGTAGCCCTCACTTAGCAATCATTTGAAGGTATAGCAATAGCACTTAGACTTATATACTGCTTCATAGCGCTTTATAGCACTCTCTAAGTGGTTTCCAGAGTCAGCATATTGCCCCCAACAATCTGGATCCTCATTTTACTGATCTTGGAAAGATGGAAGGCTGAGTCAACCTTGAGCCAGTCAGGATTGAACTCCTGGCAGTGGAATGCAGAATTAGCCTGCAATACTGCATTTTAACCACTGTGCCATCATAACTGTCCAACAGCTGACAACGCAGTTCTAATGTTCCAATGGCTGAACAAACCTTGTAGTCACATAACCATATTTCGGGCACTTGGCAAGTGGCTCACATTTACAACCAGTTGCAGCATTCGATGGTCATTGACTATAATTTATATTTTTTACTTGTTTCCAGCTTTTGGACATGCTTTTGGCAAAGATGCCCATTGGAATTGAATGCCCATTTAATGACTTCTGCCAAAAATCATTGTCTCCATTATGTAAGTTAAGGATTACCTGTAATGTCCATTGGGTTAATCATTTTCAGCCCAATGCACTTTGCAGGGTTGTTTTACCTACTTTCAGAAGCTATATGTGGATAAGTAATATAAATCTCTGAAAGAAATTTTTTTTTTCTTGGAAAGGGAAAAAGGAAAAAGACCAAGGGAAAGAGGAATGGGATTTATCAGGGAGAAGAAGAGGAGAAGGAGAAGGCAGGGATGGAGGTAGAGGTGGAAGAGGAGGTGGAGGAGAAGGAGAAGGAGAAGGATGGTGTGGACAAAAACTATCCCTATTTTTGGCTCTTGCTCCATACAATGTTTGATTCCTCCCCACCCACCACTGATTTACCCTGAAAGGAATGTCGCTTTTTACCAAAACAAGTTGCCTCTGTAAATAAACACATAATGAAATATTTCTCAAAATTATATCTCTTCCTCAAATGAACACATATTACCAGGGAAACCAGTGAGTGATTCAGCAATTCACATCTATGTGAGAATTGCAGTTGCCTTGGATTAATTTACACTTCTTTAAATGTCTAAAATACTCTTATTAACCCTTTCTTTATTTTGTTTAATCCATCCCAGCTTTGGATGGAATCAAATTTAGAAAGGTCCTCAACCACTAAAAACAAATGAAAGCACTGGATAGCTTTAGAAGGACAGTTCTCAGATTTAGCTATTTTATCTAAATGCTATAAACAAAAGTTTATAAGGAATAGATGAGACATTCGGGTCGGACAGTTTATATGAACTTAGAAAAGAAAAGAAAAAGAAAAATAACGCCATCTGAATTTTAACACTTGTTTTTCTTTCATGTTAGTCTGAAAATGTATATGTTTTAAAGCACTTACATCCAGTTTTATTATATCCTTCTTTAAAGAGGAATTTATCAAATTAGTTGAAATAGCACTCTGTTTACAAAAGTGCATTGATGTTGTGGTTTGTTCTTCTTGGGTGGCAGGAGACATGGATATGCATGGTTAACAACTATACGTTTTGAAATGCATTATTTATTTGCTGCAGACCAGCTATTATGTTCTATAGATGTAACTCCTGCATTTAAACTTCAGCTTTGTGCTATAATTCTACAGTATTTACTTCAGGTCACAAACTAGCTTTTTAAAATAAATATTTTGTAAAAGGAATCATTGGGCCTCACTCTACTCCACTCGTTACCCTTACATAGGTCTTTATGGAACTGAACACCTTTTCATGCAGATTTTTTTAAAAGTCTAAGAGGCTGCTGGCTAATAAATTTACTCCTTGAATTTTTCAAAGGCACTTCCTGTTAGACACAGAGAGATGAAGGAATCTGACAGTGAGAGCAATCAACCAACGGAACAGCTTGCCTTCAGAAGTTGTGGGAGCTTCATCATTGGAAGCTTTCAAAAAGAGACTGGACTACCATCTGTCAGAAATGGTGTAGGATCTGCTTGGGCGGGCGGAGGGGGGGTGAACTAGATGACCGTCCTACAAGGTCCCTTCCAACTCTGTTAATTTGAACTTGGTGTTTCCAATTTTGTTTTTGTGGAAAATGTCACCCATAGAAGACCACTGACCAACCATAGGATTATTTTTGTGCATCAAAATAGTTGGAGCTGGCATGGCTAGTTCTGTTGAGATGAACATAGCTACACATCTGAAGGATCAGGTTGTTTCCTATGTGAGTTTCTCTTTAAAAATTACCTATTCCAAACAATTGGAATGCAGATTACCCATAGGTCCAGCTGGTTGCAGTTCTGAAGGAATGTAGACTAATACTCCTACATGGATACAGTTGTATCATCACTGTAAAACAGTATGATCTGATCTGATCTAAATGTAGTTCATAAAATCATATATCAAAAAGTCCTTCCTGTCAATGATTACTTCAGCTTCAACCACAACAATACACGAGCACATAATAAATTCAAACTTAATGTAAACCGCTCCAAACTCGACTGCAGAAAATACGACTTCAGCAACAGAGTGATCAATGCCTGGAATGCACTACCTGACTCTGTGGTTTCCTCCCCTAACCCCCAAAACTTTAACCTTAGACTGTCTACAGTAGACCTCTCCCCATTTCTAAGAGGTCTGTAAGGGGCATGCTTAAGCACACCACTGTGCCTACCGTCCCTGTCCTACTGTCCTATTGTCCTCTATTATCGGTACTTTTTACTTATGTTTATACAAACAACTACTATCCTGTACATGTTCGACAAATAAATAAAATAAAATAAAATAAATAAAGTATTGTAATCTTGAATATAAAACATTCATCTTGACATGCCAACAATGTCTGAAGGCAAAAAAAAATGATTTTCAGAAGCATGGATCTTAGACAGTGACTTCATACAGTATATGCATTTCTTGAACATATGAATAATTATGTTGGCATTCTACATTGGTATCATTTGGCAATTGGTGTATTTTTAATCTAGATTTCATACCCGTAGCTACAGATGGCATTGTGGCATTATCTGTCATACTTAGTTTTAAAAAGCTGGATGGCTATTACACTTCCTCAGGATATGTGGTTTTTTATGCAGCTGGGTTGGGAAAAGAATGGGTCCACATAGAAAAATCCTGGAACTGAATTTGAATTTATAGGGGGTGGGTGGGTTGTTTCTTGATTCTGCTTAACAAGCAGGAGTAAAGTTTTTTACTTATTTTGCTTCTTGTCAAGGATATTTAAAATGTCATGCGTGGTCAAATAATAGGCAAGGGAGAGTTTTTAAATGATATTAGGAAGCACTTGATAAAATATTGGTAAATTCATGGGATCCCATGCAAATATAAAATTCTCTTGTTCAGTTTTCAGTGATGGTTATGATGGGGTACTTCATCTTGATAATATAAAACCAGGATTCTTAGAACCACAGGCAAGCCATCGTGATCGGATGACACATAACACTAAACTAAGGTTGAGGCAGGATGCAGTCTTGCTCCTACTGACCACTTGAGGCTGCTGTAGATGTGCAGACTCACAGACTATTATTTTCAGGGCTATTTGGCTTTTAGCAGAGCAGAGAGTAAGATGTCTCAAATTTTACTGTATATTCCACATCTCATGCTAGCCCTCCATATACTGCATTCAGTTTTGGTCGCCACAATGTAAAAAGGATGTTGAGACTCTAGAAAGAGTGCAGAGAAGAACAAAGATGATTAGGGGACTGGAGGCTAAAACATACAAAGAACAGTTGCTGAAATTGGGTATGTCTAGTTTAATGAAAAGAAGGACTAGGGGAGACATGATAGCAGTGTTCCAATATCTCAGGGGTTGCCACAAAGAAGAGGGAGTCAAACTATTCTCCAAAGCACCTGAGGGTAGGACAAGAAGCAATGGGTGGAAACCAAACAAGGAGAGAAGCAACTTAGAACTAAGGAGAAATTTCCTGACAGTTAGAACAATTAATCAGTGGAACAGCTTGCCTCCAGAAGTTGTGAATCCTCCAACACTGGAAGTTTTTAAGAAGATGTTGGATAACCATTTGTCTGAAGTAGTGTAGGGTTTCCTGCCTAAGCAGGGGGTTGGACTAGAAGACCTCCAAGGTCCCTTCCAACTCTGTTACTATTACTATTACATCTGGAAGCAGATCCCCAAGGGAATTGCATGAGAGGGAAAGCTCTTTAGCCACCAGTTCTATTCTGCAGTGTTTTTCCATGGGATTAGAAAATTGTTGGGACAAGAGAAGTGTGGAGAAGCAACTCTTCATTTATTTATTCAGATCTATAGGTCTCCAAACCCAAAGACTCCTTTGTTGTTAAAAGACTTCTCCATGTTAAAACTGCTCACCCAGCTCTGCTGGAGAAGGCATAGAAGTGCTTAATTGGTGAGACGGGGTAGGTCCACTGAATGCACATCAAAATAATACTCTCATCTGTGGATAAAGTTGTATAATATTTAGTTGGCAACTTTACTACCAGGAAGTAAGGTGAGAACTTGCATCACAGAATCATTTTCTCTCTGCTTCTCTGGTCACACAAGGCAAGCTAGATCTTTTGGTCTTCAATTGTCAAAACCCACAAAACTGGGCAAGATCAAGAAAGCAAGAATTGCGTGGTCTTTGGGAAGGTGCCATTAATGCAAGTATGTATGTATGTATGTATGTATGTATGTATTTATTTATTTATTTATTTATTTATTTATTTATTTATTTATTTATTTATTTATTTATTTATTTATTTATTTATTTATTTATTTATTTATTTATTTATTTTGGTATTCTTATATGCCGCCCAACTCCCGAAGGACTCAGGGTAAACAGAACATCTTGGATGAGGATGAGGCTTGTTCCTTTATAATATTCATATTCAAATGTATTTAGAGGTATTTTTCAATATGTTGGTTTCATGGGATCTTTCCACCTTTGAAAATTGATTTCATAATTAGATTTCCAAAGTTAAGTGGGTGTTTATTGTTTATATTTCTCCCTCCTCCAGGAATTATACATGATATTCCTCCTGGAAGGAGTAAAAGATCAGATTCCATAAGCTTTGCCAGTGAATTCTACTTGTGTGATCCAATTCAGACAATAACCCAAACAATTGGACTCTAAACTGAAACAAAGTTTTGTATTTATTCTTCACTCCCCATGTGGGTTTTTAAACGAGATTTCTCTCTCCCCCATCCCAATCTACTGCTATTTAAGGCAAGCATTTGGGATAATTCCTTCCTCCCTTCATTTTGTACTTTGTATCTTTCTGTGTTGATCCAACTATGTCTTGGGCTGAGCCATGATTTCATTCTCCTCAGTGCTTAGATGCGAAAAAGAACATTGTGTTCCTGAAAACAGCCCAGCAAACATACTTCAGGGCCGTGCCAAGTTTGCAGCTGACCAACTGGCCCGCATTTGGAGAGGATTCATTTTCAAAACTGTCTTTACAAATAAGCTGAAATGCTGGAAGATTCTTTGATTTCATTTTGCTGAAGAGTCAGATCTGATTCCCACTGACAAATTAGATTTTAGATTACTTTCCCAGCTCTGTAAGCCACCTGGGTGAAAAACACTATCAAGATAGCTCCTCAGATGATTGGAACTATTGTATGTGGGCTTTTTCTCTGGCAACATGAGCTTGGAAAAATAGAATCATTTAGATCCAATGGGCTTAAAAACTTATAGTCAATTTATTACAAGAGAGAGATCAAAGGCAATTCTGTTTTATTAGTAAAGCTAGGTTAGTTGCAGCCCAATTTTGACTTACCTGAGTGGGCAACAATTATCCAACAGCTGTTTTCATCCCACAGTTGCAGATGATGATGATGATGATGATGATGATGATGATGATGATGATGATGATGATGATGATGATGATGAAATAGACCAGTGTTTCTCAATCTTAGCAAACCTTAAGATGCATGGACGTCTGGGAGTTGAAGTCCATGAGTCCTAGTGGTTAAGGCACCAGGCTAGAAAGCAGGAGGGTGTGAGTTCAAGTCCCGCCTTAGCCATGAGACATGGCTAGGTAACCTTGGGCCAGACCCTCTCTTTTAGCCCAACTCATCTCACAAACAATAGGAGAAAATAGGAGGAGGAAGGTGTGTGGGATATTTTGCCACCTTGAGTTATTTGTAAAAATAATAAAGGCAGGATATAAATAAAGGTGACTTTGGGCAGCGTGGACATGCAAAAATAAATATTAATGACTATTAAAAGCAATTAAGCCTAAAAAAAGACTGAAGGACAATGGACCACATCCTACACACACACACACACACACACACACACACACACATTGTGTGTGTGGTTATGCGGTAAAGTTGTCCACCCGAATGAGGCGATTGTCTCCCTTGTCCTGATGCTTGTGTGTGGTCGAGCATTGTCGTGCAGAAGGAGGACTTTGTCGATTGGCAAGTTGGGTCTCTCTCGTCGGATTCTTGCTCTGAACCTCCTCAGGGTCTCAATGTAGGCCTCAGAGTTTATTGTTTCTCCTCTTGGCAAGAAATCAAACCAGAATGACACCTTGAGCACACACAAGCATCAGGACAAGGGAGACAATCGCCTCATTTGGGTGGACAACTTTACCGCATCCTCCATACTTAGTGCCTTCAGACTATCATCTCTTCGGCCCCATGAAAGAGGGTTTGAGAGGCAAACATTATTCCAGTGACGAGGAAGTGAAAACTGCAGTGAAGAAGTGGCTCAAAGAACAGTCAACAGAATTTTATGAGGCAGGGATACATGCTCTCATTCGAAGGTGGAACATTGCTATTGAGAGAAACGGTGACTATGTGGAGAAGTAGGGATGTGATCCACAGAAGTAGGGATGTGATCCAGCTTCATTTTGATGTATGCTACATGTTCCTGTGTTGGTAATTATACCTGTCCCAAAGAAAATGGCATTACGTTTTGACTCACCCTCGTAATTGGTTTGGCTCATCCTTATTCTGAGTTCACATGGTTTATATCTGGGTTAGGTTTAAAATGTATCTATTATACAGGATATCCATAGTGGATCCATCTAATCGCAAAATTAGGATACATCTTTATAATCATGACTTGTTTTTGCAGTTACCTGGTGCCCGAAAAAAGCATAACAAACATCTGGCCATTACTTCTCATTAAAAAAAAGATAAACAATTCATCTGGTAATGTAGAAGAACATTCATAATTATAAAGACACCTGATGCTTGCAGAAATGACTCAGGGCAATTTGTTGTCCAAGCCAAATTAAAACATGGCACAGGGAGATGCATACATACATACAACGATTGACCAAGAAAAAGTACATCTTCCATAAAAGTACATTTATACACTGAAATGGCAAGCTAGTTCAGGGAATTCAGGGCTAATGATGTAACACTAAAGCTCTGTCCTTCCCTACCCTGATGCTGAGTTCTCTCCTCCCCCCTCCCCTCACAACTGCTACCTGAGGCAACCTTTGTATTCAACTTCCTGCAGGTTCAGCTCAGAGTACTGGAATAATTCAGAATTGTATGGGGAAAACAATTGAACTTTTGCAAAAATTCCATAGAAAGAATGTTCTGATACGGAAGGACATCATCCTCTTGCCCTTGTCCAAGGCATCATGGGATAGATGTATTATTTAGGGTATTTCCAAGTCAGTAATCCATTTGCTTACAGGCCCAGAGTAGATAGCTAGCTGAATTCATCTGCTGTTACTTTTCAGAGTGAAATTACTATTTGTCAGGAGCATTTACCCTCATTTCAGCAGCGAGTGAAGAAAAGTGTTACAGAAGTCAAGAAAGAAATAGATGAGGACATCAGCTAAAGGGGGAGAGGGAGAACAGAGTCAAGAGGGTCTGACCTATAAGAAGGTCAGTGTCTTCCTAAACACTGCCAGCTTGATTAGAGTTATCATACTGCCCAACCCCAGAGATTTACCCAGCATTCTCTGTTAGCTGGCAAAGATTAAGAAATTCCCTGAGAAGCAATGAAAGATTGAACATGTTGTTTCTACATCATGACTCAAATCAAACACTTGGCATATGACACAATTTGAATGCTGTAGTGCAGATTTCCTTGACTGAACATTGACAGATATGCAGCATTTCAGCTCTCAGAATTTCTATTCAGTCTGACAAACACCAAGTTGGGAAAGGTATGTTATAACATCTGAATACATCTAAGATCAGGGGTGGCTTCTGATTTACCTCGCTGCCGGTTTGCTTCCGCACACGCCGCATGGGCGCGTGCATGTTGTGTGCCATGTGGATGCACCGCACGGGTGCGCACTCATTTGCAGTGCTAAAAACCCAGCTTCTGCGCATAAGCAAAATACAGCTGCGCATGCGCAGAAGCGAAAAACAAGATGGCGGCGCCTATGGCGGCACCGAGAGAGCCAGTTCAGGGGCATGTCCAGCCGGCCATCACTGTCGGTTCTGCGAGTGGGGGGAAATTCCCGCTACCGGTTCTATTCGAACCAGTCTGAACCAGCAGGAACCCACTCTGTCTAAGATCATAGTTTTGAAACTATATATAGCATCATCACTTCCCTGCCATGATTTAATAGCAGGTTAGATTTCAATTGAACATTAGAAGAAGTGTCTTAATTGTAAGTAGCAATCTATCATTTCCTGTAATGTGAGAGCAAACTCCAAGCAGATGTTGGACCACTATTCATAATTAATTAATTGGTTTGTAAGTTTAACTCTGTATTCCCCATACTAGGAAAGGGAATGAATTAGTGAGTCAGAAAGCCTTGGCCAACTGTACGAGTATATGAATGGATCAGATCAAGATAGAAAGCGGAACAGGAATAATTTGAGCCATCACTCAAATAAAGTGATACCATTGAATGTCTTAGTGCCATGATGGCGAACCTATGGCATGCGTGCCAGAGGTGGCATGCAGAGCCCTCTCTGCTGGCACGCGCGCCGTCACCCCAGGTCAGATGTCTGTGGCGTTTCTTTCATGAGTTTTTGTTTCCCTGCAAACGATGAAACAGAAGCTCACTAAAGAAAAAATCTTACCTCTTGCCACGCTGCCGGTGTTGGGGTGCCCCACCTCCCACCGGCCAGCTGGTCTTCGGGTCTCTGCTGCGCATGCGTGCATGTCCATGCATGCACATGTTCACGCATGCCCATGGAAGCGCACATTCGTGCATGTCCATGCGTGCACACATTCATGCATGTCCAAGCATGTCTGTGCATGAGCGTGTTTGTGCATGCGTGCGTACCTTTCAGTTTGGGCATGCACACATGTGCAGTTTGGGCACTCGGTGTCTAAAAGTTTTGCCATCACTGTCTTAGTGAAAATGTTGATGCTTTTGATGTAGAGTCTCCAAACTTTCTCTATAGGATTGGACCAAATACTATTGAAATGTTGAAGAATTTTTGGCAGTGTCAATAGTGCATTGGCCTAAACCAGGATTTCCAGAACTGTGAGATGTACCTCCCTTGGGTAGTATAGACAGAGTCCAAGGGAGGTGTGAAGAACCTTTAATAGGTGGGCTTCCCTTAACAACCACTTGCTCAATGACTGTTCGCACTTTGATGAAGCTAAATAAAGGGGGACTTACTACTGTTCCTCTAAGTTGCAGCCATCACAGCATCTCCATAGTTGTATGACCACAATTGCTTGACAACTGACAAGCAATTATAATGTTGCAGCATCCCACAGTCACATTATTGCCTTTTGCAACTATTACTGCCAGTTTATGACAAGTATAGTCAATGCAAAAGACAGTAGCAGGATGCAAATAGTGACCAGTGATGTCAAGTTTAACAAGAGAGTGGAATTTATTTAATACCAGCAACCGGACCGGCCAGAACTGTCATTCCTAAGCAGTGCAGTCATGTGATGTCACCCTTTATGACTGTTGTTTAGTGAAAGAAATTCTGGTCCCAATTGCAATTGTTAACTGAGGACTACCTGTAGTTACATTGCTACATAAATCTGTTTTTCCTGAAGTTTGGTTATATTATTTTATTGTTCATTTGCATTTATTTTGATATTTGGATTTTTAGGGGAGGTGTGTGTATTGAGATTACACTGAAAGGAAGTGTAATGACAAAATGTTTAGGAGCCCCTGGTCGAAACCAATTTGAGACCACTTCCTTTAAACTTCAGTCTAAACAGCAAAAGAGTTCCCACATTTTTTTTCATATCTCATGCTGTCCTCATTAGTGCTTTTTATGTTTCTCCATTTGTGATAGACATTAAACCACATGTGCCTTTGAGGGTTTCTAGCTTAGAAACAGAGAGAGATGAGCAATATTATTGATCTCACACTAAGAAATATGCACTTGAAAGGACTTTAGAATGTTTCATTATTCTGTTTCTAGTTCCCTAACAATGCTGGATGCATTCTGTAGAACCAGTTTTTCCGAATTGGAGAAGACTTGATTAAACAATCAATTTGAATGTGAAATGAACAACAATTTAGTCAATTGTGCCTTATTCAGTACACTGCAGTTAAAAAAACCCCATTGCTTAGTGAGATGTGCATATCCTAAGCTAGTTGGGATCTTATTTTTGGATAGAGGACAATGTCAAACAAAAACCATGCCACTAAAATGAGATAGTTAGCCAAACTGGAAAAGGATGGTCATGTGCTCCAGCCTCATAGAGGAATGTTTCAGGAAAAATCATTCGATTTTTCTACCTCTTCACTCTTCAGTCTAAAATGTGAGTTTTAATAGCAATAGCACTTAGACTTATATAGCAATAGTACTTACACTTATATATCACTTCACAGTGCTTTTTACAGCCCTCTCTAAGTGGTTTACAGAGTCAGCATATTGCCCCCAACAATCTGGGTCCTCATTTTACCGACCTCGGAAGGATGGAAGGCTGAGTCAACCTTGAGCCTGGTGAGAATTGAATTGCCAAATTGCAGGCAGCTGGCAGGCAGCAGAAGTAGCCTGCAGTACTGCATTCTAACCACTGCCCCACCACAGCTCTTAATGTTATATATTGAACATTTCTATACATGACAAGGATTCTGCACTTCAGATGTGTGTGACTTCTTGAGACTCTAAGGGTGCAGCAATGAAGCAGCAGAAGTGTGTCATAGTACTGAAAATGGTCCCATGGGGTCTTTTTAATCATTCAATCACATAGCCTCAACTACATTCATTTCAAATTCCTACCCTCTTTCTAAAATATCACAGTATACTAATGAGTAAGATCACAGTACACCTCCCTTTAACTCAATCTTCTAATACGGTACATACAGATGACTACTTGAAACTATCAATGGATTTCAGCAACTTATTTTGTGGATTTCAATTCCATCTGTCTGTCTGTCTGTCTGTCTGTCTGTCTGTCTGTCTGTCTGTCTGTCTGTCTGTCTGTCTGTCTGTCTCTATCTATCTATCTATCTATCTATCTATCTATCTATCTATCTATCTATCTATCTATCTATCTATCTATCTATCTACCTATCATCTATCTATCTATCTATCATTTATCTATCTATCTATCTATCTATCTATCTATCTATCTATCTATCTATCTATCTATCTATCTATCTATCTATCATCTATCAAAATTGTATGCTGCCTATCTCGCAGGAGGGGACTCTAGGTGGCTCACAGATATGCAATTAAAATGCATTGTAAAACATTAAAACAATAAATAAGGTTCATACATTTAAAATTCAATTAAAACAACACTAACCCGGATGGAGAGGGAGGGAACAAAGTGCACACGAGGTGGGTGTTACCTACCGCATTAACCACCTCCAAGTGCCACAGTTGATGATGAAAATCTATCATTATGGAAGTTAAAGTCCAGCATAACGTCAGGTTGGGAGAAAGGGCTTCAGGTCCTTTCTCCTCTCAGTTGGTTCAAATACTATGGATAGAAAAACAAGCAACAAACAAGTTTTGCTCAGGCATTGTGTGAAACGATTTTTCAAGGACCTTTTTTTCTTTTTGTCTATGTGCTCATACATGTTCCCCATCTTGATTAGTGCTGAGACATCTGGGGCAATGCTTACCTGGTTTTAGTGGCTCTCTTTAAAAGAGAAAGCACTGGAGGCACTCTGTATTTTGTGATGTTGAGTTTCTTCACAGTAAAACGTTGAGCATGTGGAGGCAGACTGCATAACACTCTCAGATGCATTCAGATTACAGCACGCTGCCTAATTCCTTTTCTGATTCTCTCCTTTTCAAAATTCTGCTTCTTTCATTTTTTCAATTAAGAGATCTTTTCTCTCTCATTCGCTTGACGGATGAGTCACCTTCACTAAAATGATTCTTAGTTTAAAGATGTGGTGTTCTTTTCCAGGATGCTTTGCTGCTTAAAGCAAAGGATTAATGTTGATGCTTTCTTCTTACTCTTGATCAGGGGTGTCAAACTCAAGACCTGGGGGCCGGATCCAGCTCATGGGGTGCTTAGATCTGGCCCATGGGGCTGCCCTAGAAAAGCAAAGGATCAGCCTGCCGTGCCTCTGCCAACAAAAAAAGACCTCGGGAGGACCATGCGCGCCCTCCTAACCTCCGTTTTCACTGGCACAGGGCGGCAGGAGGTCGTCACGGCTGCAAACAGAGCTCGGGAACCCGTTTTCACTGGCAGAGCACTCAGGCCACCACAGACGCCCCCAACACGAGTGAATTCAAGCTGGCCACGCCCACCCCAGCCACACCCACCCCAAGATCAAACACAACCCTGATGCGGCCCTCAATGAAATCGAGTTTGAAACCCCTACTCTAGATGACTGGGTTGGCTTTTGAGTCTTGCAAAGGCACAGAGGACGTTTAAGGGTTGCAAGGCAGGTACAGTACCTCTTTTCCTCCCAGTGAGAAGAATGTCAAAGGTGTCCTGAAAGAATAGCTGCCAATGCTGGTTCCCAACTCTAACATCTGCAGCATGAGGTGCTTCCCATACTCAATCAAACTATGCATAATTTCCCTAACAGAATATGCTGTGGACACCATTGTTGAAAAATTAAAATATATTTCATGACTTCCTTACGTATCTTTAGTTCAAAATCCTTTCATTGCCATGGAACAGTATAACTCTACAATTTCTGTGAAGCTAGGTCATTTCTCATATTTGTAAAAACCTTTGTCTTATTTTTGTGCCATTTTTCTTCCAGATTGAGAAAAAACATTTGAAAAATCAAGATTCTTGGGTGAATTTTCACACCAATTGCATAATCATGTTTGTTGAGGCAAATACTAGTCTTCTCAAATCTTCCGTCTTGTGAAAATTGGATTTGGACATATACAACTTTATCATCTAATCCAAAGAATAATTACTCATTCAATCTAAGCTATGAATAGAATAGAATAGAATAGAATAGAATAGAATAGAATAGAATAGAATAGAATAGAATAGAATAGAATAGAATAGAATAGAATAGAATAACAGAGTTGGAAGGGATCTTGAAGGTCTTCTAGTCCAACCCCCTGCTTAAGCAGGAAACCCTACACCACTTCAGACAAATGGTTATCCAACATCTTCTTAAAAACTTCCAGTGTTGGAGCATTCACAACTTCTGGAGGCAAGTTGTTGCACTGATTAATTGTTCTGTCAGGAAATTTCTCCTTAGTTCTAAGTTGCTTCTCTCCTTGATTTGTTTCCACCCATTGCTTCTTGTCCTACCCTCAGTTGCTTTGGGGAATAGCTTCACTCCCTCTTGTTTGTGGCAACCCCTGAGATATTGGAACACTGCTATCATGTCTCCCCTGGTCCTTCTTTTCATTAAACTAGACATACCCAGTTCCTGCAACCGTTCTTCATATGTTTTAGCCTCCAGTCCCCTAATCATCTTTGTTCCTCTTCTCTGCACTCTTTCTAGAGTCTCAACTCTCACTCTTTCTAGAGTCTATTATGTAAATAAAATAGATGAATAATGCCATCTATAATCACATTTGCCAAAAAAAAACCTGATATTACATAAAAGTTTAATAAAAAGTTTAATAAATCCATGTTGCAGTTTTCATTCCTTTATGACATTTTCTTTAGAAAAGACATCCAAAGCCTTCAACTGAAAGCTTACTTAGCAGATCAATATGTTTTTATACAACAATACACTAAAATAAAAACTTAAATTCAGCTAAGAAGGGTCATATTCATTCTTTCTGACCAATACACAATAACAATTGCCAACAATAATAATTGAGAGACAATCTGCAGGAGTATAAGAGTAAAAAAAATGTTATAGAGAAGGGTAAACAACAGATCTCTCTTCCATTGCTGCACAATGCAATGTTGCTAATATCAATCCAAGTTTGTTGCTTATTTTTAAAACAACTCATTAGTACTCTGTTAGGCTTAATAAATCTTATCTGGGTTACTCTGCCAATTTAAAGTTGTTTCCAACTCCCACTTGCATTATACAGAAGGAAAAAAAAAGATGAAATATTTTGGCATTTTTTATTTGTACTTTCCTGCATACTGTCCAATGAGATGTGGGAAATAAATTAGGCTAGCTGTGGCACTATTATCAGAGAAATATATAATGTTAAAACAGCCTGCTTTCCCCGAAACAGCCTGTCTTTGCTATAGAAGATGAGTCACATCTGAAGTGGTAACTAGTTCTCTGTTTGGTATTTTTTGTCAAAATAGTCCTTAAAGAATACTAATTTGCAGAGATAAAATGTAAATCTAGCCTAGATGTTCTCATGATAAATTAATATTCTGTTCTTTGTCAATAACGAAATTAGTCTTTCTTTTTCACACTGTTGTACTTTGGTATCAGAGCAACAGAATTAATTGTTCTTACACTCTATTATACAAAGGCAAGCGGAGCTTTTTAAAAAGAGAATTGCTAAAATGACAGAAAGAAAATTTCAACAGCAAAGGAAATACCACTATATCAGAACTATAAATTTATTATCAAAAATGAAAATGTTTCTGGTTTCTCATGAAAAGTTACAGCATTTCATTTTACAGATCAGTTGAACGGTTGCTTGCTTATCATTAAAAAGTATGTGCAGCTTCAGTTGTTTATTTTCACTCGAAGGCTTTAAAAAAAACTTCATAATTAAATAAAGATAAGTGCATAAGTCTCATGTTCCAGACTTGTCTTAAGGTCACCTTACTGAACATGACACTCTTTTTGAGAAATGAAATCAAAACAAGCAGAATGGCTACCAAAGTGACTGTGTCTTTTTATCATCCCAGTGCCGAAGAAGCCCACCATCAAGGAACTGAAAGACTACAGACCAGTTGCTCTAACATCTGTAGTTATGAAAACCTTTGAAAGGCTAGTGCTGTCCCACTTGAAAACCATCACGGATCCACTGTTAGACCCCCTGCAATTTGCATACCGAGCAAACAGATCAACAGCTGATGCTGTTAATATGGCTCTGTCCTACATCCCACAACATCTTGAATCTCCAAAGACCTACGCAAGGGTCCTCTTTGTAGACTTTAGTTCAGCATTCAATACCATCATTCCAGACACTCTTCTAACTAAGTTAAACCAGCTAGCGGTACCTGAACACACTTGTAAGTGGATCATAAGCTTCCTAACAAACAGGAAGCAGAAGATGAAGCTAAGCAGAATCACATCAGATACCTGTACAATTAGCACAGGGGCCCCCAAGGTTGTGTGCTCTCTCCTCTTCTCTCTATATACCAATGACTGCATCTCTAACGATCCATTTGTTAAATACTGAAGTTCGCAGCTGATACAACAGTGATCGGCCTCATTTGAGACAATGATGAATCCGCATACAGACAGAAGGTTGAACAACTAACCTTGTGGTGCAACCGGAACAATCTGGAACTGAATACACTCAAAACCGTAGAAATTGTGGTAGACTTTAGGAGAAACCCACCCATACTTCCACCTCTTACAATACTAGACAACACAGTATCAACAGTAGAGACCTTCAAATTTCTAGGTTCTACCATATCGCAAGATCTAAAATGGACACCTAACATCAAAAACATCATCAAAAAAGCACAACAAAGAATGCGGGAAAATTATTTCAAATCATGTTGGCGTTAAGTTTATAAAAAGTTTATTGTTGTATAAACAATATGATGTATTATGTATATAAAATGCACATTTAGGGCAAATGTACAGATAAACATGGACACTGCCAAACAGATACGATTGAATACAACTAACATAAAACTGGTGAAATGAAAATTGCATAAAATATTGCAATTTTACAAATGATTTGCTGAGGTACACAAAATACAGGCATGAGGGTTATATTCAACTATTACCGGTAGTAACACAAAGACAGTACCTAATCCTTCCTCCCATTTTTCTCTTATTCTGTTCACCTTTAATAATCCCTAGTTTGCATTTTCTACATTAAAAAAACAAAGATGTGACTGCAAGTAACTTCATCCATGCATCTTTTATTTACACATATATGAAGCTCAGTACAGTGTAGCAGCAATAAGGAACATTATCAAAAGTAAGGGACAGAGTTTCAGTCTTATCTTTCAATTTCCATGTTTTTCTTTATTGTTTTATTACGGTTTTTGTGGTTTGACTGATAAAAAAACAGCTGGTGGGAAGTTGTACTACTTTGTATGTGTTAAAAAGCATTAAATCAGTTGGTTATGCTGTGCATTGCTGATATTGTGAAATAGCAGCTGAACTATGGGGATAATTTTACTCCCAGTTTATCATTAAAAAGAAAACAAAATATTTGTGGTCTGTTGATCTCAGCGAAAAACTTCTCTACCATGTTCCATTACATTATGTAACATTGAATGAACTGCTACTATAATAATACTTAACATTTTCACACTTTTTACTAAATGCTTGTATAGGATTCTTAGAAGAATGATACATGATCAGGGTAATTGGAACAGCAAAGTTATATAAGCTTACTTTGAACTATAACATTAGCTCTATAATTTTGCTTGCTTTCAGTGGTTCAATGATGATGTATTAGGACTTAAAGAAGGAGTAACTAGGGTAATGAAGATAGGAGTTCCTTTCTCGAATGAAGTATAGGACTTGGAACTTATTGAAAGAGTCAGAACATGAGGTCCACATCAAGTAACATGTGATTACGTAGCTTCAAGTCAGTGTAGACTTGATACTAACGATATGTTGGGAAAGTAAAAGAAAAGTGGAGAAGAGGATGACCAGCAGCAAGGTGGCTGAACTCAGTAACAGTTGTGGTGAATGTATTGTTGGGAGACTTGAAGGAACATGTTAGGGGTAGATCATCATGGGGAAGATCCATCTATGTAGTTGCTAGAAGTCGAAAATGACTTGATTACATATAATCAATCAGTATATTTCTCATGGAAGACATTGAGTTGTTGTAGGAGTTCCATTTTTCCTAAGGACATTCCACAACTTGATATTGTCAGCACAATCAAAGGCCTTACTATAATCAACAAAACACATAGTGATTCCGGCAAGACTGGCAAAAATGTATCCAAACACATCGGCAAAATGCTGGAAATGCAAACAAAACCTGGGAACATACTATCATACTTGGTGGACATGTCCAGAAGCGAGAAAATTTCGGAAAAAGATCCAGAAATGTATAAAAGAAATTATACAACAATCTGTTGATCTCAGACCAGAATTGTTCTTGCTTGGAACTGTAAAAGAGAAAATGAACAAAAGCAACTTATATTTTCTTCTAAACATAACAACAGCAGTCAGAATCACTTACGCTCAATACTGGAAAAATGAAAAGGTCCAACCAAGTTCAGCAATAATTACAAAAATACTGGATTGTGCAGAAATGAGCAAATTGACTATTGAATTACAGGATAAGGAAGAAACAGAATTTTATAAGACTTGGGAAAAATGGTACAATTGGTTAGAAGATAAAAATCAAAGGAAATAATCGGTGAGAAATAAAAAATGAAATACAATAAGACAGGTAGACAGACTTTTAATAGAAAATAAATACGACAGAATCAGAAACATAACAAAACTAAAGAAATATTTAAGATAGATAAGTTAAAGAACCAATGGTACCATTGATAACGATACACAACGCTACAAAAATATTAACACTAATGGTTCATGGTTTTTTTCTTTATGTTAGTCTATATATCATGTATTGATGTCATATAGAGTTAGATGTATGTTTGTTTTGTATATATGTATATATTTGTGTTCTTTTTTAAACCATTTAATAAAGATTATTTAAAAACAACAACAAAGCACATAGTGACATTAACTTCTTTTTTATATTTTTGGCTTTCTCAATTGTCCCGAATAGATCAGCAATGTCTCTTGTTCTTTGGCTTTTTCTGAAACCAATTTGAATAATGTGGCATCTCCCTTTCCATATAGGCTCTAATTGGATCATCCTAAACATCATATTTTTAGTAGTGAAAATAAGTATATTGTACAATAGTTTGCACACACTAAATCCTTTTTTCTTTGGTATTGGTATGTAGACTGATGTCTTCCAAACTGTGACCACTCTGTTATTCTCCAGATTTTCTGACATTGTTTGGTTAAAACCTTTATTAATCCTTCTGCCATTATGGGTCATATTACTACAGTCAGTCCATCAATTTTTGTAGCTGTCTGACTTGGCAATGAACAGAGTGCTAATATAATTTTTAATATTATAGATTATTTTAAATAGGACCTATCTTCTAAATTATTCTTGTTGTTGGCAACCCAAATGTATAGAGTTTCAGTATACTTCTTCCAGCTTTGTTTGATTTGATTAGTAGAGTTTGATTCAAATTACTCTCTCTCCTTTGGCATCTTTTAGCATGCCTATTTGAAGTTGGAACCAACTTCTTAGTGTGGAGATCTTTTGGAAGACTTTACTTGTTTTTCCATGTCTGTTTCCATTTTCAATATCTTTACAACTGTTATTGTAATATTATTTGGTGACTCCCCAGGAGTCTCTGAAATTCTTTGTTAGGTCCAGGTCCCTTCCAACTCTGTTATTCTATTCTATTCTATTCTATTCTATTCTATTCTATTCTATTCTATTCTATTCTATTCTATTCTTTCCTAAGGTCTTATCTTTCCTATCTTTGGCTACTCCTTTTTCTTGGCAATTTCCACTATTTGTTCTGATACGAAGTTTTCTTCCTTCTCTCTTTTCACATTCATTCTAACAACATAGCTTTAATACATAGCAATTCTTTAATATTAAGTCCAGCATTTTTAAATGACTAGCAATTTGGATAAATCTGCTTTTGATCTTCCTCTCCTGTCTATTGGTTTAACTATTATCGATTAAAAAACAACAACACTCTTAAGCTAGGCGACATTTGCATTTTTTTAAAAAAGTGTTTCTACTTTTCTTTTTAGTTTACACACTTATATTATATGTTCCCCACTTCAATACATATTGACACTCTTTGGGGCTATGCTTTTCTGGCTTAGATGGCTCTCTTTGGAGAAAGGGAACATTGGAAATAAAATTCATTTTCCAATATTTGGTTTGTTTACAAATAGATTACTAAGGAAACAGTACTGGACAATATGTCATGGGTTAACACATTTGAATATTCTTGGATTATTTTCCAATTCTGGTCAAGTTGCTCAGACTATCAAATTTTGGTGAAAGTGACTTGTGAGTTTATCCTTAATATTATTGTAAAAAAAGACTATATTACTCATCCTAAACTTTCAAAATAAGACAAGCAAAAAAATGAAATAAACCATCATAGCAGAATCCTAAATTCAGTTATCTTGAAAATGACGGCTTTATAAGTATACATTACAGCAGTCTTATAAAACTGGCACTAATTAATTATTTTGTCTTCATCCTATCTATTTATGTTATTTTCCCTTTTGAGAGTTATCATGATGAACAATTAAATAATTTTTATCAACACTTTGCAATGTTTCATAGCAATATATTTTTCTTTAAATATTTGTTTCACATGTACATGTGCTTCCTGTTTACAACTGTAACTGCTAAATGTACCATCTAGCAATTTGCATGTTTTATGTACATACACAGCAACACATTTTGAGGCTAGATAGAGCATTATTTTATAATTTCTGAATTTGTGAGATGATGTGGTACCCTCAGTCACATATAGTAGATATCACTAATGTAGTGAAACCTCAGTTTAATGAATAATTTGCAGGAAGGGGTGCTCATTAAATATGAATGTCCTTTACATTCAAATTTATATCATTCCTATATATTTATATTTCATAATTACGGTATGTAAATTTGATCAGTTGTCTGGAATTTAATTTGGATTTAGCAAACTTTGTTCACTAAATGGTGGTGATCATCTGCTAAATGGAGGTGAAGTCTAAAATATTATCCATTAAAATTGAAATCTGTTAAATCTGAGGCCTCTTAAATGAAGGTGTTACTACGGTATCTATGAATGGCCTCTAGTGCAACTAAATATGAACATTATCTCAACCTGCTTTTGTTCTTTGCCTCTTTTTCTGCATCAGTCATCCTAAATTAAGAGCTGAAGTGGTGCAGTGGTTAAATGCTGCGACTGCAGGCTGACTGCTAGTTCAGCAGTTCGGCTGTTCAAATCTCACTAGGCTCAAGGTTGACTCAGCCTTCCATCCTTCCTCGGTAAAATGAGGACCCAGATTGTTGGGGGCAATATGCTGAACTCTGTAAACCGCTTAGAGAGGGCTGTAAAGCACTATGAAGCGGTATATAAGTAAAGTGCTATTGCTATTGCTATTGCTAAATTTGGGCATTTTTCAGATATTTGGACCAAATCCCAGAATTTCTCAGCCAGAATGGCGAATGCTGAGAATTCTGGAAAGTATCTAGTTTTGGGGAAAGCTGCATTTTGTGTATTCCCCTTTTATTAACCGACTTGATTCTCAGTGGGATTGCAAAAACCTTAATCAAACCTCAGTTGTTAGGACTATGAGTGGAGGAGAGATAGAGGAGACATAAAGCTTACAAAAAAGAGTGAATCCATTCTATGTCATACAATAGGCTGGCTCTAATCATTAAATGGAGAAAGGAAACAATTTCCAGTCTCAGATGTTGTAGAGAAGCTCACCGTACACTCTACCTGTGCACATGGCTTACTCTGTACCTCTAAAGGAAAACTGAGTTTTCATATTATTATTATTATATGTGCAGAATACTCTGCATCATTACAAAGCTGAAATCATATTAATTTACCGGCTCCTTTTGTGCATGGTATGAAATATCAATGGTGGCTTTGTTCTCTTTCTTAGACAATACTATTTCATGACACTGAGAGCTTATGCACCGAAGACAAATTCCTTGTGTGTCCAATCACACTTGAATCACACAATAAAGAACTCTATTCTATTGTATTATTGTAAACACCTTAAGATTCTAGTAACCAACAGTACAAAACTGCAATACATTAATTCATTAATCCGCACACTTAGGAATCCATATTATGTGTCCACAGTTTTTCTTTTCTTCTTTTCTTTTCTTTTCTTTTTTCTTTTCTTTTCTTTTCCTTTCTTTTTTCTTTTCTTTTCTTTTCCTTTTTTTTCTTTTCTTTTCTTTTTTCTTTTTTTCTTTTCTTTTCTTTTCTTTTCTTTTCTTTTCTTTTCATGCCTTTATCATTTTTGACTCCTAAGAAGAGCCTGGATAAGTCCCTGCTGTTTTCTTGACAACATTTTAAGAAATAGTTTGCCATTGTCTCTTAGAGAGAGTGACTGGCCCAAGGTCACCTAGTAAGCTTCATGCCTAAAGTGAAACTAGGATTTATAGACAGATATCCTAATCATTACACCAAAGTTGCTCTCTACAAATCCTCATACACACAATAAAATAAAATTGTGTTTGGATAATAAGTCTGGGAAAAATGGAATATACATATACATATGTACATACCCGTGTTTCCCTGAAAATAAGATCCTGTCTTATATATTTTTTGCCACCAAAAAAGGCACCAGGTCTTATTTTTGGGGGGATGTCACCCACTGACTCACCTCACCTGGGCGCGTTGCCCCTGGCCTCCTTGTCACTGTCACAGGCCTTCAGAAACTTATTCTGCAGCCAGCAAGGTTGGCAAGGCTTTCCTGAAGGCCTCTGCAGCGAATAACAGCGCTCCGGAGCTCTGTTATTGGCTGCAGAGCAGCAGTGGGTTGCTCCTGGTTCGGCCCAGTTCTAAGAACCGGTAGCGCCGGTGGCAGGAGGCTCCGCCCACCCACCCGGGAAGCTTCTGCACATGCACAGAAGTGTCACACGCACACAACCTGGTAGTAAAGGGTTTTAGAACCCATCACTGCTGCAGGGGCCTTTAGGAAAGCCTTGCTGGCCTTGCCGGCTATAGAAGAAATGGGCCAGCAAGGAAGGTTTCGGAGTGTGCCAGGCCTGGCTGCAACTGTCTGAAGGTAAGTAGTAGGGCAGCTCCAGCCCCCTATCCCCCTGTAGCTTAATTTTTATCTGTGCACCCTGGAGTGGGCGGGGTCTTAATTGGGGGTTATTTTGGCGGTAGGGCTTATATTGGGCACACATGTAAAAATCAAGCTAGGACTTACTTTTGGGGAAGGTCATATTTTCAGGGATTTCCAAATCTTCCTTCCACCTGCCATATGATTCTTGTGGGGGGGGAAGCTTCCTTTCAATGTATGCTAAGGTGACCAATCGTCCTCCTTTAGGGAGGACAATCCTTCTTTTGTAAGTTCTGTCCTCCTCCAAAAGTTGTCCTCCTACATGTCCTCCTTTTCGATATTTGAAGACTAATCTGTTGCGCGTTATGTGACGTATTTGTATTTGACATGATTCGTCAAGGCTCGGTACAGTGCGGTATAAGACGCGATTATGAGACACATGCGCTCCGCACGGGAGACCTTGAGAGAGAGTGCCGCGTGCAAGTGGCTTTGTTTACTTCTTATGTTGTGCGCTATGTTTACTTCTTACGTTATGTTGATACTCTAGCTGCAGCACTTGCCGTAAAATTCAATATGAAGGATATTTCTTGTTCAAATATTTCCAATATATTGTTAGAAGATGATACATTGACAAAAATATTAATTCAATGGAAAAGTACTCATTTAAAACAGGCATGTAAGCATAATTACAATATAAAATGTTACAAATGTTTTTATTATGCACACATCATATTATAGTGTATTATTGTTGCAATGAATAAAATGTTTCTTTTATTTACGATATTTTTTTTCAATTTATTTGTCCTTTTCATTGTAAAAAAGTTGTATGCCCAACTTTAAGATTTTAATTTAACCATAACAGAAGACAGGAGAATGACATAAAATACATTGCAATTTCTAGAGGAAGTTCTGTGAGGTCATACTTTACACTTTCTTTAACAGATAATATATAACTTTTTAAAAAAATGCTTCTTCTGTCACAGAAAACTTTTGTCTCTGTGATTGTCAAACATACACAGGTCTTAATTAACTCTCCAATAATGTGACTTTTATTGTGATTCTGTCCTCAGAAATAGCCTTTAGTCATATATAAGTCAGATCTCTTATCACCATTTTACAAGGCTGAAAAATAAACACAGATGTCACACTTCCAGATAAAGTTTGTAGTCACTGCATTTCATACTTTCACTGATTCATCTAATAAACGTTTGGATACTGTATTCAGTTATCAGTGTGTAAAATGCTCAGAAGCACTAACCTCTGAAAATTTATCAAATTTCTATCCTGATAAAAAAGATAAGTGAATCTTTATTGTGAAGTTACAATAGCATATGGTAAGTTTTCTTAAATGAAACAGGAAGATATATTCTATGCTGATCCACTTTCAAACTTTGCTTGTATCTTTGACTGTGCAAATCCATGGTGAGCAGTTGTTATACTGCAGGGGCTTGAGAATTCCTGTGTTTTATAGATTAAAATATAATGATCAAAAGTGGCATATTTATTTGTTGCCCAGTTCTAACATCAATGAAGACATTATGTTCATGCTGGAGATCACACAATTTTTTTTAGGAGTTGAAGGAGCTGTTGACAGCAGCAAGAATACTCTATGCACAAAAATAGAAGCATACTTTGATTCCCACAGTGGACGAATGGCTGAAAAAGTTGATGAAGTGAGCAGAGATGGCTAAATTGACTGCTTTGATTAAAGAACAAGAATACAATTAATTTTGTTTTTACTTGGAAACCGTTTCTGGACTTTGTGCTTGAGGTGGAAAAAAACGAAACTTTGATTTTAGGTTTTGCTGATAAGTTGTATATTATTACCTTATTCTACTGTGCCAAGAAGAGACGGAAGTCAATGCTTTTTTTGTGTGTGTATTTTATATGGTAATTCAAACTTTGAGAACCATGCTACAACTTAATTATAGAGTATCACCTTGCTATTATTAAAAAAAAAACCACATTTGAAAGTATGGCTCCATCTAGACTACAAAAACCAAAGCCACCAGTAGAGGGTAGCAGAGAACCTGCATTTTGTGCATTTCTTTATTGTCCTCTAATGCAGTGGTCACCAACCGGTGGTCCCCGGACCACTGGTGGTCCCCGAGAAAAGTTTGGTGGTCCGCAGAGAAATATTTGCATTTCTCTCGAGGAGCCCGGCTGAAGTTCCTGTGCTGCTTGCGCTTCAGTGCTTTGACTCCCAGGGACAGGATGGGGTCCTTCAGGCAATTAGCTTGGCCGCCTGTTAACGGAGAGAAGCGCCCAAGGTCAACCCCAGCTTTGCTGTAGTGCTTCCCGGACGCGGTTTACCACTCCGAGTCCCAAGCGGCAGGAGACAAGGGCTGCCTTGGCGCCACCAGCTGGCGCAAATATACCGCGGCGAAGGCGGAATGCTGATGCCACGCAAATGCAAGTAGCGCTCTCCCGCACCTTCCAGCCATTGCCACCGCCACTTTGGCCACTTGCGCCACCACCCCCGCCGCAACAGCACCATTACCTCATTCCGGCTGGTGAGGGCTGCACTCCTTTTTGCATGTTGCGCCACCTGCAAAGTTGCATATTGCACATTCCACCCCCTATGGAGGAGATTTCCAGCCCCACCACGGGCTGGTCCCATATTCCAGAGCTATAGTAGTCACAGGACTGGCCCTTTGGTCATCCCGGAGCAGCTCCTCCACCTGGGTGCAGGAAAGGAAAGGAAAGGAGAGGAAAGGAGAGGGGAGGAGAGGAAAGGGGAGGGGAGGGGAGGAAAGGAAAGGAGCTCTGGAATATGGGACTGATTTTCCCACCAACATCAGCAAGCCACCGTCAATCTGCCCTTCTTCGTTTTCCTTCACTCAGATTGACCAAGCTTCTTGAGACAAGGAACACAAAAGAGGTTTCCAGGCTGTGTGCCTGGACCAGGCACTTTCTCTTGGGCCTCCCACCTGGAGGCCTCGCAGAAGCAGACAGGTAGGCCTGAAAGGTGGCTGAGCCTTCCCACCCCCCAGTGGTCCACGGGATTAAAATTATGAATTTGGTGGTCCCTGAGGTCCACTAGGTCCTGCTTGACCTAGTGTTTCTTTCGGGGCAGTGGAGAGATGATCTGAAGTCAAGGGACATAGTCATCACCCCACTGTCATGGTCAGATTATTTCCTACTGAGGTTGGATTTCACAGCCCCATTCCTCCCCCGTAGGGAGGCGGGACCGACTAGGTGGTTCCGCCCCAGGCGCCTAATGGAGCCGGAAGGATTCCAGAGGGAACTTGGGGAAATACCTGAAACCCTGGTACACAATTCGGCTGATTCCCTGGTGGCTGCTTGGAACACCGCAGCATCAGGGGCTTTAGACCGAATTGCGCCTTTGTGACCTCTCCGTGGCAGTGGATCCCGGAAAGCTCCCTGGTTTACCGAGGAGCTCCGGGAGATGAAACGCCAGAAGAGACGTCTGGAGTGCCGCTGGAGGGCCAGCAAAACCGAATCTGACCAAACACTCTTAAGAACTTACATTAAGTCTTATTTAGTGGTGATAGGGGTGGCAAAACTCCGCCAGCTGCATTGGCTGCCCATCGGTCTCCGGGTACAATTCAAGGTGTTGATCATCATCTTTAAAGCCCTTCATGGCTTAGGACCAGGCTATCTCCAGGACCGCATTCTGCCTCATACTTCCCTTCGACCGGTTAGGGCCCACAGAGTTGGCCTCCTCCAGGTCCCGTCAGCCAAACAATGCCGGCTGGCGGGTCCTAGGGGAAGGGCCTTCTCTGTGGCGGGCCCCGCGCTCTGGAACCAACTTCCCCCAGAGACCCAAACCATCCCCATCCTGCTGGCCTTCCGAAAAGCCGTCAAGACATGGCTTTTCCTGCAGGCAGTTGGGTAGAGCCTAATCCATCTGAGCTCTCCCCCGGGTATGTCTGGTTGTTGGATGTTTTTAATATTGAATTTTTAATTTTAATTTTTATATTTGGTTTTAAGTAATGTTTATTGTTGGTGCTCTTGTATTTTTCTGCTGTACGCCACCCTGAGTCCCTCGGGAGTTGGGCGGCATATAAGAAAACCAAAATAAATAAATAAATAAATAAATAAAAGGTTGGAGACCCCTGCTCTAATGGTCATCTAGATTTTTGCTGGAAGAGCTATAGCTCATTTTTAAAAAACTGCTTCTTTTAGTGTTTTGTCATGACTAGTCTGTAATTAAATGTTCCTGCAAGTTTGAGCATCTATCACTCATTCTAAACTTGCCAAAAAAAACCTAGTGTTTTAGATTCTGTAGCACAGACCTTTTCAAACAGAGCTGACAGTTTTTAGGAAACAATTGGCCTGTTACATCATGCTGTTAGGGAAGCCTAATTGTGTCTGGTAATGTATCAGACATGACATGTTGCAATTAAAAAAAACTTTTTTATTCAGCACATACAGTATCTAATTGTTTTACCTTTATTTATTTCTGAAATATTATAAGCTGCCCACTCATATGTTGTGTCTCCAAGCAATTTACATGCACTCATATAAAAAAATGAACCATCAACTTAAAAACTACTGATACTTTTTGACTTACAACCAGTCACTTAACCACTCCAAAAGATACTTACAACCCAGATTCATTGTTCCAGCAGCATAGCCCTGGAAGTCATGTGATTGCATTTTGGGTGCTTACCAGCCAGCTCTCATTTACAACCATTTACTGTATTCCACTGTCACATGACTCTGATTTATGACTTTTTTTGCTGAAAACCAGGGTTTACTTCCAATTTCTGTCAAAAAAAAGCCCACCGCCAACAATAGGTTTTCTTAATGATTCGCTTAACAACCAGTGTTTGCTTTACAACCAACATGCTCGCTTAACAACTACCGCAAAAAATGTAAAATAGAATAGAATAGAATAGAATAGAATTCTTTATTGGCCAAGTGTGATTGCACACACAAGGAATTTGTCTTTGGTGCATATGCTCTCAGTGTACATAAAAGAAAAGATACATTTATCAAGACTAATGAGGTACAACACTTAATGATTGTCATAGGGTATAAATAAGCAATCAGGAAACAAACAAACAAACAATCATTAATATAAATCGTAAGGATACAAGGAACAAGTTACAGTCATAAGTGGGAGGAGATGAGTGATAGGAACGATGAGAAGACTAATAGTAATAGTAATGCAGCCTTAGTGAATAGTTTGACAGTGGTGAGGGAATTATTTGTTTAGCAGAGTGATGGCGTTCGGCGAAAAACTGTTCTTGTGTCTAGTTATTCTGGTGTGCAGTGCTCTATAGCGTCGTTTTGAGGGTAGGAGTTGAAACAATTTATGTCCAGGATGCGAGGGGTCAGTAAATATTTTCACGGCCCTCTTTTTGACTCGTGCAGTATACAGGTCCTCAATGGAAGGCAAGTTGGCAGTAATTGTTTTTTCTGCAGTTCTGATTATCCTCTGAAGTCTGTGTCTGTCTTGTTGGGTTGCAGAACCAAACCAGACAGTTATAGAGGTGCAGATGACAGACTCAATAATCCCTCTGTAGAACTGTATCAGCAGCTCCTTGGGCAGTTTGAGCTTCCTGAGTTGGCACAGGAAGAACATTCTTTGTTGTGCTTTTTTGATGACGTTTTTGATGTTAGGTGACCATTTTAGGTCTTGAGATATGATAGAACCTAGAAATTTGAAGGTCTCTACTGTTGATACTGTGTTGTCTAGTATTGTAAGAGGTGGTAGAATGGGAGAGTTTCTCCTAAAGTCTACCACCATTTCTAGGTTTTGAGTGTGTTCAGTTCCAGATTGTTCCGGTC